>JAGDQP010030906.1:0-22269 GCA_022664845.1 Lepisma saccharinum | reverse complement strand
GAGGGATAAACAACAGAAAATACGTTTTCATTTTTTCTTTTCTGTTTTTACTAAATGGTCTTGATTGATGTTATGCACGAAACTCCAGAAACAACACAAGCAATGCACGAATTAACTCCTTTAGCCAGTCGAGGGGGTATTATACATGATGCAATTTATATACATACTCTAGCACACAAGTTTCAGGGAGGAATTTATCAACGAAATAGATTTTCCAAAGGGAGATAAGCTTAGTAGAAGGGGAAAATGAATGACCATGTACCACAGAAATAGGAGAACCGACTTCACCTTATCATTTGGGCCCCCCATTAGGGGGGCCACTTCAACTTTGGGGGGCCACGGCCCCCAAATCCCCCCCCTCGGGATCGGCGCCCTTGCTACCTCGTCTGTATGGAAATGTTATCGATCAAGTCTCTGTGCATATAGATAAGGCTTCATTCCATACGTCTCATTCTACCCGTAACTTTCTACAACAGATAGCGCAAGACAACGGCATTCAGGACATTCTAATTCACGCTATACCGGTGAAGTTACAAGATGCCAGTCCTATGGATGTCTGCGGGTATAGGCTACTGAAAAGGGCAATTTTAATTTCGTCGTGTTACCACTCTCCGGGACCTATGGAAAGCCTGTAAGGAGAAGTGACAGAGGATTCCACTTCCTGTACTTCCTCGTAGCCTTCTACAACAGAAGTTACGGTGCAGGGCTATTGCCAAGACATATGGTGGATTTTCGTAAGGTAGGTGCTAGTTCAAAATCGGATGCATGTACGCGGATCGACCTTCCGTACACGTTGATATCTTCATTCGTTTCTATGCCATTAATTATGTTTCTCAATGATGGGTATGAAGAGAAAGGTAAACATAAATTGAGAAGTTCATTAATCTTTAGAAAATCCGATGTGTCCCTTTCAATTCTGGAGCTGGTTGAATCTTTGTGCTGCTCGCTGGTCGTGTACACGAAATCATTGAACTTCTGCATAGGACTATTGAACTGTGGCATAATAGAGGAGGACACCGCCCACAAAGCTCACTGTTCTGTCATCTTGCTACCATGCGTCAATGCACCCGAGCATTTTAATCATCTCGTAAGCGCTTGTTTCATGGCCAAATAGCAACTTAGACCTGCCCAAAACAAATTTCTTCGACGAATAACAAAACATGGAAACACTCCAGAGATTTTCTACATGCGTCTTGGTGCTTACTGGCGAGTTCACTAATATTTTGGATGTACAAGTAAGTTGACTTCAAGTAGTTGTATTTTTCTGCTACATCAAATATTGGCAAGGTATCTGAAGCAGTGCGAAAGTGATTTAACTAAGATTCAGTGCGACTGCGTTAATAAATGTTCTTTCAGTGTGTAGAGTGGGAAGACATATAGGCAGTCGGATAGTAGAGGTATTAATACTAGGAGTACGAAGGGTGTATTATGATCAAATAGTAAAAGCAGAAGTGGTTGGCATGGAACATTACACCTTTCCGATTCACCAATGCTGGCTCTTTCTGCTGCAGTGTCGTGTTGCAAACGTTTCAACTGCTGCAAGAACAGGTCTACAAGTCCAGTAGTAGTAGCAGTGCACCACTTCCCGACTAGTCCATCAGCGACTAGTCCTTGCGTGGGTGTGAAGCACAAAGTCCCGAGGTTACAAACAATGTCAGGCATGCTTGAAAGCCTGATAACGGATCCACTTTTCGTCATTGGTGAGCACTCGATCGAATATGGGTGTGTTGCGGTACCGAAAAAGCAACATCAAACAGGCTGTCACTCGTTAGTCCTTGTTGCCTTTCGACAGTGTGTGGAACACTCGCTTCCTAAACTTGTACGTCTTCCTTGTTATGTGCAGGTAAAGTCTGACTGTTTCGTCAGAAACACGGAAGCATTCGGCACAGTGAATATATTTAACTTATTTTTTGCCTGGCAGCATTAAACAGAAAAATTATCGACACGCCAGACGAAGAGATGAATAAATATTACAGTTCAGCTTCAGACTGTGGACAGTAAACGAAACCAGGAATAAAGCGTATTAAGATTTTAACCTATAAGCTGAAAACTATATAATAAATGTGATAGAGTATATGATTAATAAGTGTAATAATATATTCCTCAAGCTTGACTTCGAACTCTCCGAAGGTACAACTGTATTTCTTATCTAGCTGTTTTTCTTATCTCTTGCAGAACACCCATTAAGGATTGTGCAAGCGGATCCAGAAGCGTATATGATATTCAACTTTTGCCCACAAGATCCCGAAAATGTTGCTGGGTGGAGGTGGACGGAAGTTAATGTTCGGAAAGATGTTGATTTAGCTTCGTATCAACAAAAGGATATTGATGACTACCTTGAAAAAAACAAAATAAAGCCTGAAACTATGTTTGACCTTGATAATTGTACATTTCAATGTACATAAAAAGTGTTGTGTGAATATTCGTAACTATCAAATATATAACAGACTATACTTTTCATAATCTTCATCAAACCCTTTTTTATAATACTGTTCTTAATTGTTATATTTTTACAGCTCCCAAATTATTATCTACATAGTGAATGTGTAAATTAGATAACATAATCAGTTTACTGATTACGTAAACGAAGCAGTAAATAGGAGTCAGCTTCCAAAATAAACTGATTTATTGGACAAACAAACATAACACATACTTTGGAATCTCAAAGGAAATAAAATACATTTTGTTGACCTGTAATATGTTAGATATAATGACAAAGTGCAATTTGCTTTAGTATGTGTAAATTAGTGTCGCCTGTATCTTGTATGACTTCTATTTTCATAACTTGCATTTATAGTATACACGCTTAGCTTGAATCAATAATAGGAAATAAGTCACCGTTCACTTAGTTTATTCTTGAAAGGTGATCTGAGTTTTACTGAAATTTAGAAACAACAAATAAAATGGCTTATTGTTAACAAGTATTATTCTATGGCTTTATGCATTTTTCAAATGTAATAATTTTCCTACCTTAATAAAACGTCAAACATTATAGAATTAGATGATGTATTTTCTATTTGCCAGACTTTGTGCTTATAAGAGGAATTAAGTAACATTATACTCAGCAGAAACCTTTGAAGGAATGCATTGTAACGATGTGCTAATACTCTCCAGCATTAGTAACACACAGTTTCCACAGTAAGTCAATATCCGTCGTAAGGATTCATGAAAACAGCGTGATGTATATATTAGCATTCAGCTTAACTACCTTCTGAAGAAATGTTGAGCTCCTGAACAAATGTTTTTCAAGGATAAACAATGTTGCCAAAACGTCTGTTGCAAGCTCACCGCTTTGCGTAGTCGATCGATAGAGCATCGGATCGCTGGCCGAGAGGCCAGATTCGATTCTCATCCAGATCATTTTAAATTTCATTATTTCAAAGAGCTTTATATTTTGTATTGTACTTATTAATAAATGCTTCTTTTTTGCTTTCTTTTGCGTTTTCAACATTTTACACAATTCACGGAAATAAACTAGATTAGAATATCGGGCTATTTTTTTCGTCAAATGTATTTTCAACCTGGGTTGGAGTTACTGGTATCCCACCAGGCCCATCCCCATGTAGAGGATAGGGTAATCCCGACCAGATATAATCCCACATAGCACAGGACGTCCATGGGACGCACAAAATGGTACCGGAAAATCCCATTTAGTCCAAATCCAACAATGGACATCCAAAACTTAATATCCCAGAGAGATCCAAGTGGAGACATCCAATGGACGCCGGAAACACGTCCGAATTTCGACATCCCAAAGAGATTCATGTTTGAACATCCAGTGGACTGCGAAAACAAGTTCGAAACTGGATATCCCAAATAAATCAAAGAAGGGACATCCAATTGACGGTGAAAGCACGTCCGAAACAGTACATCCCAAAGGGATCCATGTTTAGACATCCAATGGACTCCGAAAACATCCCCCAAAATGGACACCTCAAACTACAGAGTTAGTGATTCTGCCATCCCCCTTCCCCGTGGAAAGGTTTTATGAATTTGAATTTTTATTACCTTTAGCCATGTAAGGTGTAGATGAGGGTAAAGGATTCTGGAAGGTGTCAGCCAAGGGCCTATGTTGAAGGAGTCATCCCGGCATTTGCCTCGTGTTACTGAGGGAAAACCCTCAGTCAGGATGGTCGGCCACTGGGATCGAATCACGACCTCCCGAATGCTACGCCATCGCTCTGCCACTGAGTTATTGCGATTGTCTGTGGATGGAGTGACACCCTTAAATTCTCGAGTGCATCCCAACTTTTAAAAAGTAGGGTAAAAATGTATAGAAACCCTGCAAATTCCACTTACACCCTCCCAATTTTAATTTTACACCCCAAAACTCAAAATCCGGGCGGAATCCCTGCACGGAGTTAATTTTTTGTACACTATTACTTATCAAAATAATTTAACAGTATACAGAACATGGAAGATGACATATCCCAAGAGGCACAACGACATGAGACCCACATTGTTAGTGTCAATCAATACTGGTTCACTTTAGCCTGCTTGATGCGATGTCGCTTCACAAGGGAATAACCTGCGTTTACACATAAGGAAATGAAGTCAATGTTTTGCATGAAATGTATTCATTTGCTATGAAATACATGTTAATAATTTGATTAAAACTTAGGGTAGTACGTATGAGTAGTCGGAGTAACTTTATGTCTTTAGAGTTTATGTCTTATGTCGTACAAATCTCTTTTTGACCTTCTATAGTGTATTGTTTTGTTCTTTGCTTATCGTGGCAGCATGGGCGAGTTGGCAAGGATTTTACGTCAATTCCGGGGAGTAGTCCTTTTTTGGAGTATAAATACTTTTTTCGAGTACAACGAAATTAGGTCAATGTGTCGCCGTAGTGTGGTGTTCGTAGTCATCGTCGTCGAGGCTGTCGTTCGTAACTAGGACATCATGTAATGCAAGCCGTTGCCAGGTATGCAGCTTGTCTATTTACATACAGGTTAGTAGAATTTCCATTACAGTTGGATTGAAATTCTGTTTGTCGTATTTCCCCCCTTCCCCCTGCTAATAATATAGAGTCAAAGAACTACTACAGTCTTTCTAACACTTAATTAAGGTTAGGCCAGCTACTTGAACTATCATGGTAAAACCGTAAACAATAGAGGATAGAAGTGTTGCAAGATCCTTCCATTATAGATATCATGGATCTTTGTCTGAAGTCTGGTAAATTTCTAAAGAGAAGTAAATTTAAGACATGTGGTTAGGACGCTCTATAGTTTTGCATAGTAGGTTTAGTTTTAAGTTTCAGCATAGTTGTTTCTCAAGTATAAACAACCATAATATTTTGTATTTTCCTTGTCTAACTCATATTCTATATTATTTTTATAATAAAATATCAAAATGCAGTTTCGCTTTTACATTATCCCAGGATCTGAACCCAGATCCTTCCGCAAGCCAAGCAAGTACTCCCAACTATCTACAGTTCTCCCAGTTATTCCTAATAACAAATGGAGCTCGCGGTAATATCGATTCTACCTACACAGCACAAAACGTCCAGCGGACATAAAAAATGGTACCGGAAAATCAAATTTGCGTCCAAATTCAACGATATTGTACATCCAAATGACTTCCAATGGATGTATAAAACTGGACATCCAAAAGAGATCCATGATCAAACATCCAATGGAGGTCAAAGACATCCGGTATTGTCTGAAGCATCACGTGGGCTACGAAATTGAGTTATACTACTATCCCTTGGTGGTGGTGGACAACTCATTATTCCGTATTTTTATTTCATACCTTCATTCCCCTTGTCCTCTCTTGTTCTGCTTGTAGATAAATAAGCTTGTTTTCCGTTTGTTTTCTTCGCCTTGAAAAATGCCAACTGAAACATATACACACGAATCCACTTGACCTGAGTCAAAGTTGCCTAATGGACTTAGATAAAATTAAATTAAAAACTCCACTTGAAGTAAATCAAGGGCATCTCGAATAATATGTTTTCGTTTCTCCTTCCCAACAGCCTTTAACCTTCCATTTGCCACCCCTTCAAATTTGCATCATTTCTTTCATCATAGTTCAAGGCAGCCTTGCAAACAATTTTGCCCACAGAAATCAATATTTTTCCCTCCAGGATAGGACTGAATATACTGAATATTTTTCTTTTGATTCAATGCTCGGATAGAAATGAAACTTGGTTAAATTCCCTTACCTGCAACTTTTCTTCATTACTGAATAGGAAGTTATCAATGTAAAAGTTATGGTAGGCTTTTCCTTAAACGAGCATAGCTCACCAGATCGTGCTTTAAACTACAAATTGTGGGCGTACTTTGAGTTGTACGGAACTTAATCTAAACTGACTTAATTGTCAAATCACACCTAACATACTGTTTTTCCGACCAGGAGATCAGTCCTGCTAACGACCTCTTTCTTTTCGGCGTCCAAATAACAATGGAATATAATCTTAGTTTTAACCCCATCCGAGCTTCATGGTCTACTCATCTTGCCCTCGTGATTTCATTATCCTTACAACACCAGCTAAATTGTACAGTCTGTGGAGTTCTTCACTATGTAATCTCCTATATTGTCCGGTCATTTCGTCCTGTACAACTTTCTCCAAATTAACAATTAATATGACGCCATTAGTAGGTGAATTACATCCTCCGCGCAGACTACTTATATCCAGTGAGGAAAGTGAAATTTCCCCATTGTATGGTTTTTTGACCTCCATGCTTGAATGGCACACGAAACATCGGTGTTTATGTTCAAACACACGCAATTTATCTTCAGCTGCCATGGTCGTAATCTAACTTTAGGAGCCATAAAGTATTACCGGCAGAATAACCGTTCTATAGAGTCATTGGGGGTGAAATGCCCACTTTTTATATTTTTCTTATTTATGACTATGAATAGAAATCTACAGGAAAAAAGAGCGTACCAAATATGAAGTACAGTACATCTTTAGTATTTCTGCCTGGACGCTAGATTATATAGTATTATATACTGCAGGGGACATTGATGTTTGTAAAGTAAGAGCGATATAGGCATAGTATTCCACCATCGGGGTAAAACGGCCACGGTCGTGGGGTAATATACCCATGCACACCAACACTATACTAAACAAGGTGGAAGGTCATAGCAATGGCAATGATGTTACGATAGAAGCTAGTAATACTACAGGAAATTATATTGCGGTACAAGTTACAAAAACTAGCCTATAAAGCATGAAGTTCCTACTACTTCCTTACCACTGACAGGCTTGGAAAATACAGAATAGAAAAATACTAGTGTTGCCGACGAGACGAGATTTAGGCTTTCTCGTCTCGAAAATATCTTGTCCAGAGAGTGTCTTGTCTGGAAAAGATATATACTTTGCATTACGAGAGCTCTGTCTCTTCTCGTTTTCTATAGCCATTTTCTATGTCTCGTCTCGTCTCGTGACAACACAAAATTAACAATTAACATGACGCCATTAGTATGTGAATTACATCCTCCGCGCAGACTACTTATATCCAGTGAGGAAAGTAATATTTCCCCATTGTAAGGTCTGTTGACCTCCATGGTTGAATGGCACAAAAGAACATCATCTCTGGAACCTGTCGCAAGAAAAGGTATCAACTAAGACTACTGATCCATCATTCGTTATCGGTTCTCTTAATGTAACGGTACTAACCTCGCCGTCCACAGACAAAGTAGACAAGAACAACCAGTTTGACAATGATGTTGAATTGAAACAAAATGATGTATTTTGTGTCTAAGTTCCACCACAACCGCCAGATAAAGTCCAATTTGAATCATGCTTCGAGTCTGATGACTCTGAAATGGAAGATACTGTATCACAGATTATGGCAACTAAAAAGCGCATTCTGTCGCCTGTGTTTGATACATGTCACACAAAATATTAGTGTTTAAAAGACGATAATGACATGATTCCACACGGTCATACTACTTCTGAAATTGAAACTTCATCTTCTGCCAATACAATACTTTCAGTGCCAACAAATGTGACAAACTGGACTGATGAAGATATAAGAGTTTTTCTAGATAAAAATGAAAATTCTCAAAACATTATAGTCCTTGTGCCAGAAGCCAAAAAACGATGATTTGGTATAAAATGGGGGGACCAGAATGATGAAACTTTCAGCACTTGTACACTGACATGTATAGAGCACGAAAATACGTGATAGACATTCAAAAAAGGTAGCTATCCAAGGTGGCGGCCATTCAAAATGGCGACCGACGTTATTTATTAAAATAAACATATCTTGGCTACACTGTAAAAAGTGGAAACACGAAATGGATGAAAGTTACTCCGCTTTATGGAGAAATTAAAGTCGAAAATTAGCGTTTTGTTGTATTTACTCTTAAACGTGGATATAGTGTAAGCCTTTTAGTGGAAAGATTGGTAAAATTAACTCCATTTTAAAGTTTAACATTTTCTTTGTAATAGCTTAACGTTAACTGAAAATGGGTTGAAACTGGTCAAAGTGATTTGTCCGTGAACGTTCAACTTATTTTACGGTAAAAATTCTGTCATTTTGTAATCGAAGTGTAAGCTAAACAGGCAATCTTGAGATTACGTACTTTTGTGGATAAAGTTTAAACCTTAGTTGGATATCCTATAATCCAGTAACAGGAGTAACGTTACTTGCTTGTCACTGAACGCCCCGCCATTTTGAGTGTTTATATTGCCTTTACACTGTGAACAGTAAGCCGTTCACTGGTGGACCGAGAACGGCAAGGATTGTATTGACGTAAAGAGAAATTAAGTTAGGTATAAATCTTTACATTGTAGCAAACGTATCTCTCTTTTTTTCATGAGACATTGCTCGTAGTAAAATAAAAAACGTGTTAATGATTAACCTCCTTCGCAGTAAAACCCCTAGCTATAGATATCACTCGGAAAGCCAGAAACACCAACTGTCTTCGTAGCCAAGTGGTAGAATATTTACGACAGCAATCGGCTCAAATCATATGCTTACAAGAACATCATGAAGAATTTGTGAAATTACATAATTATACTATTTTTCGTAATAATATGTCTCACGAGAAAAAAACAGTCGGCATCGCGGTACGTAATGACTTGATTGTCGATGAAATTTTTCATCATCCTTCTGCCAGACTCAGTTATGTTAAAGTAAATCATATATACATAGTTTGTTTATATTTGCCATCGGGCACTCACTATAGTCTACAGAGAAAACAGTTTATTAATAATGAAATGTATAAAGTATTACAATCGTTACATAACAAACATGTAATTATTGGGTCTGACAATAATTGTGTTTCTCGTGTTCAGGATTCGACCGGAATTTCAAACTTTAGTATAGATCTTAAACACATGATACGAAATTTCGAATTGATCGATACCTGGATTTTGCATGGGAAAGGTCTTGGACATACTTACTTCCATACGAAAGGTAGTTCACGTCTTGACATATGTTACTTGTCATCTAGTTTACAACCCCATGTAAAAAGTATAAACATAATAAAATTGGCCACTTCAGACCATTTAATTGTCAATGTAAAATTAGACTATTACCTTCCTGTTCATATGGCTTCTACTTATCGATGGAAAATGAACACTCAAGTGTTACATGATAAAGAATATCTACAACATATTAATCATATTTTAGATACAGCCATCCAGGAAAAAAAAAGTGGCGAGAGCGTCTGATCAGTGTGCTAGTGGACCTTGGATCGAAACCCGACCACTTCAACTATTTTTTTTAATTTTTAATTTTACAGGAATATTACCTTTTATTCTTTTCTACTTTAAAAATGCTCTGCTTGAATGAAATACGTTGGAATAGCCATATATATGTATATATACACGTATTTTGAAATTTTACAGAAAGTAAAACGTTCAACTGAAAAATAGCTGAATGTAGGTTAATCCAAAAAGTGGAGGCAGCTCAGCTGCCTCCATTTTTTGGATGAAAGTTGTGTCTCCTATTTTTACAGTGTACGAGTTATCCGATTTCGTTCATTCTTTTTTAAATGATAGATATTTTTATTGGCTACATTTATGTTTACGAGTAATATTTTCGTAAATCTAATAGTTCTTCAGTTAAACGTAAAAAGGTTTCATTTTAGCCTAAAATATTTTCTTATTTAATATTTAACTTTGAAACGACTGGTTTTAGATAAACCTATGTCCTTACCCAAAATATAGCGTTTAACCTAGGCTTTAATTTAAAAAAAAAGATCAATTAAATCCGACAAGTATAACCAGAGATATGGACAATTGTTTGAAAATTTCTGCAGTATGAGTTACCATTATGGAGGCACTAATACGTGTAGAAGCTACATGAAGATTAAGTATAAAACGGGGGGACCAGGTAAAACTTTCAGTACCTGTACACTGGCATGCGTAGAGCACGAAACTACGCGTTCCAAAAATGTAACTATCCAAGATGGCGGCCATTCAAAATGGAAATCAAGATATCTTGGTTACGAGTTATCCGATTTCGATCATTCTGTTTTTAAAATAAACATATTTTCATTAGCTACATTTTTGTTTATTAGCAATATTTTCGTAAATCTAATATTTTTTTCAGTTAAATGTAAAAAAGTTTTATTTTAGCCTAAAATATTTTCTTATTTAATATTTTACTTTCAAAGGACTGGTTTTAGATAAACCTATGTCCTTACACAAAATATAGCGTGTAACGTAGCCTTTAAGTTTTTAAAAAAGATCAATTAAATCCGACAAGTATAACCAGAGATATGGACAATTGATTAAAAATTTCTGCAATGCGAGGTAACATTACGGAGGCACTAATGCGTGTAAAAGCTACATGATGATTTGGTATAAAAGGCAGGGAACAAATGAAACTTTCAGCTCTTGAACGCTTGTCTATGAAGAGCACGAATATGGGTGAAGACATAAAAAAACGGTAGTTATTCAGAATGGCGGCCATTCAAAATGGTGGCTATCGTCAATTCTCAATGTTACGAGATTTCGATGGTTCCTTTTTTTAAATGAAAGTTCATTTCTTTGCCTTCAATTTTTATTGAGAGCAATATTTTCATAAATATAATAGAGATTTTTTGTTAAATTTACAAATGTGCATTTTAACCTAAATTATTTTATTTAGGTTAAGTATATTTAGTTTTGGTTTATTAACTGAAATTAAAAAATAACAAATTTTTTTTATTATTTTCTTTTAATGTCTTATTAGGAAACGATATTTTTTAGAAAAATATCTGCTTTCAACATGCTGCTGGGCCGCGGTAGGTTAATGGTTAGCACTCACCTCTGACGATAGGGGTGGTCGGTTGGAGCCCTGCTCCTTCTATATGAACTTTGTGGTGGATTAACACCGTATGCGTGGCTTTACTTGGGCTTCTCCCGATTCCTCCCAGTTTCTTTATTCCACCAATTCATCTCATCATCCATCCTGTCTGACCGAAAGTTGCCTAAAGGTCTTAAAATGACATTCAAAATATGCTTCTTTTAATATATACTTTTATTTGAGGAAAAGGGCAATAATATCCGATAATTTGGACCTTAGATATCACTATTAATAAAACGTTTGGTTTTCTGTTGTACTGTACAGACAGGTTAAAGCAAGTAAATGCATTGTGATAGGCGTTAGAGACTAACTGAAAGTACTTTATATTGTCCAAAGTGTCTCAGAAATGTATTAAGAAGTGGCACCAGCTGTAATAAGATTCCATTCAGGTCAGGCTGTGACAATGTAAATGCCTTTGGAGGAATAAGAAAGATTAAAAGGTTTACTGGAATAGCACAAAATAATGTCACAACATTTAGAAGCATAGGAATCGAGTGAACTGTTCCAGATGAGTTATTCAAGACACTTTAAAATTTACTTGTGACATGTATTCCAAGAAAATATAAATTGGAAGTGCCAATGAGCTGCGATGAAATTATTTACATCCAAAGGTGGGTGAAGTCGATTGCTGCTAACTACCATCATGCAAGGATACATTAGAACGCGCAAACTTCCAGATAGGGATTTGGATACGAAGACTTGGAAAATACTCTTAAGTATACCAGAAAGTGAAGAGTATGAATGGAGAAAGGACAGCGAAGGAAAGATATGCATAAATTTGATCGCCGGAGCATTTGCACCAGAAACTGTTTTACTTGGCATCCTGCGTTACAGTTGTTACAGAAATACACAGTAATTGCTCTGGTTCAGATTATTAATTAGCTTATTATTGCTCTTTTCTTCAAATAAAAGCAGTGTCTTCTGCAAAAGCATTTATTTATCTAAAAATAGTAGTTTTCTAACATATTTTAGAAAATATTATGCAAATTAAATAAGAAAATATTTTGCATAAAATTTTGTTTTTCCTCTTTTTTAGAAAATAAATTTTCGCCTAAACCTAAAATTTTCGCCTCAGTCAAAAATTTAATAAAAATGATTTCGGTTAAAATTCACTTTTTTATATTTAACTAAAAAAAATATTAGATTTATGAAGATATTGCTCATTGAACTCAAAGAAATTATCTTTAATTTTAGAAAGGAATCATCGAAATCGGATAACTTAGAGACGAGATATGCGATGCCGATATATGTACCATTGAAAATTATCGATAGCCACCATTTTTTAATGGTCGCTATCTTGGATAACTACCGTCTTGTGGTGCCTATCACGTATTTTCTTGCTCTATACGTGCCAGTGTACAAGTGCTGAAAGTTTCATCTGGTCCCCCCGTTTTATACCAAATCATCATGTAGCTTCTACATGCATTAGTGCCTCCATAATGGTAACTCGTACTTCAGAAATTTTCAAACAATTGTCCATATCTCTGGTTATACGTGTTTATAATGATTGTGATTATTTAACTACATTGATTGTAGTAATATGATTTATATGTATTCCAGTGCTGTATCGGATTTTTTAATCATATGATTGTATTCTTAATTAATATTGTAAAGCACTTGTTACCATTTGACGATAATTAATAGCAAATGTATTGCTCGAAAATTGAATAAAATAATTGAATTGAATCGAAAATATTTTAGGCTAAAATGAAACTTTATACATTTAACTGAAAAATTATTAGATTTACGAAAATATTGCTCACAAACAAAAACGGGCCGGGAAACAGGGACTGTCGCCTCAAAAGGCTTCTGCCACTAACTGGGAGAAGACCTCTTAATTCCTCTTGGTAAGGCTTAAGGGAACCGCCCGGGTAGACGCCTAACGTCCAATCCATACGTTCACGTCGTCTGGCCTGTTAGTACCCAAGCAACTGCTTGGTGATCGAACATGGATGGGCTGCTCACCAACCCGCATTAGCTGCTGAGTCGAATGTCTGCACCCCTCTTTTCTTTAAACATAATGGTAAAAGTAAGGAAACAGCCTCGGAGGACCTTATTGCCCGGAGGACGAAATGTAGCTGGCAACGGCAGTGGTCAGTCATGCAGGAAGTCAGACGGTCAAAATGCCCGGGTTTGGACTGTAGACTGCCACAACACCGACACGGCAACTCGAACGGACCCATACGTGGCGACTCTCAACTGTCAGTCACTTGCAGAAGAGGACAAATTAGAAGAATTGCGGAATGAACTCAAGAGGATTAAGTAAGACATCATAGGACTATCAGAAGTGTGGAGGAAGAATGAAGAACAGTTGGAACTACCGTCGGGGCACACGTTCTACTTTTAAGGAACAGAAAATGGAAAACCGGCAGACGTTGGCTTTATAATTAATAAAGACCTGAAGTCACGGATCTCAGAAATTGAAGGAATTTCAGATAGAATCGCACGAGTAGTAATAAAGGTAAACAACAGATAAATAATTGTTCCAATTTATAACAAAGGCGATCAGTCGGACTGCAATAATTACCGTGGAATCTCGTTACTTCCAACCTGTTACAAGGTATTAAGTAATATTCTGTTAACACTCCTAAGTGTATGCGTAGATGAAATAATTGGAGATCACCAATGTGGATTTAGAAGAAATAGATCCACGTTGGATCAGATTTTTGCTTTGAGACAAATTCTGGAGAAGAAATGGGAATACAATGGGACGGTTCATCAGCTATTCATTGATTTTAAGAAAGCATATGATTCTATCAAAAGGGAAAAGTTATACAGTATCTTGATACGATTTGGAATTCCGAAAAAAATGGTTCAACTAGTGAAGATGTGTCTCAACGACCCCACAAGCACAGTACGGATAGGTAATAATATGTCAGATAGTTTCAAGATTCGCAACGGATTGAAACAAGGCGATGTCTTGTCACCACTACCGTTTAACTTTGCGTTAGAATATGCGATTTTAAAAACAAAAGGGGACAAAAAGGGACTATCATTGAATGGTTTGAATCAACTGTTTGTATACGCGAATGATGTAGATTTAATAGGGGACGATATAAATGCACTACAAAGCAACATCGATGTCTTAGTAGAAGCGTGCGATGAGATAGGTCTACAGGTAAACATAGATAAAACAAAATACATGATAACAAGCCGAAGCACAGGGAATGAAGGAATTAAGAATATAAGAATTAGGGGTGAGGTCATAGAGAAAGTAAACAAATTTAAATACTAGGGAGCTTACGTAACAAGCAAAAATGAGGTCACGGAAGAAATAAAAAGTCGCTTAGTATCGGGGAACGCGTGTTTCTATTCAGTCCAAAAACTTCTAACATCGCGATTAATATCAAGGTAATTGAAATTGAAAATATACAGAACGGTTATTCTGCCGGTAATACTTTACGGTTGCGAAAGTTGGAGTACGACCCTAGCAGATGAACATAAATTACGTGTATTTGAAAATAAGGTTTTGAGAAAGATATATGGGCCGAAACAGGACGAGATGACTGGAGAGTGGAGGAGACTGCATAATGAAGAACTCCGCGGACTGTACGATTCACCAGATGTTGTAAAAATAATGAAATCGAGACGAGTAAGGTGGGCAGGCCATGTAGCTCGGATGGGGGAGAAACGAAGATTATATTCTATCCTGGTTGGAAGGCCGGATTTAAAGAGGCCATTGGGAAGACCGAGACGTCGTTGGGAGGGCAATATTAGAAGAGATTTTCGAGAAGTAGGTGTTCGTGATGAAAACTGGCTTGATACTACCCAGGATAGAATCCAATGGCGAACGTTTGTTACTGCGGCGATGAACTTGCGATTTTCATAAGCCATAGAGTTAGTTAGTTAGTTAGTATGCTCCAACCACCTCACATCCGGAGGAGGAAATCGAAGACCTATACGAGGAGATGCAGAAGATTTTGGATAGCAACAAATCGCGCTACAAAATTTTAATGAGAGACTTCAATGCGAAAGTAGGAGCCAAGCAGAGCAGTGACACGAAAGTGGGAAACATTGGATTTGGCAAAAGAAACAAGAGAGGAGAGAAGTTAGTGGAATTCTCAGAAGCCAAAAGACTTCATTTTCAATACATTTTTCAAGAAACCGACCCAGAGGAAGTGGACATGGAAAGGCCCAAATGGGACTAAAAACGAAATAGACTACATTCTATCGCATAACAGGGCAATTCTGCAACACGTGTCTGTTCTGAACAGCTTCAAAGTCTGGAGTGATCATAGGATGGTGAGATGTAAGCTGAAACAAAATACTAGACTTGAGAAAAAGAAGCTTATCAGAGGAAAACCGCCACTTTTAGATCTGGAAAATCGAGGGAAAACAGAGAGACATTCGAGATAGAACTAAGAAACAGATTTAGCGTCTTGGAAGAGTTAGAGGATGAAGAAGACATCAATAGCAGAAATAGAATCCTGACGGAGATAATAAGAGAGACTGCCAAGGAAATATCAGGCACCATAAAGAAAAGAGAGAGCAAAATCTCAGAAGAAACTAAACTCTTGATGAAGAAAAGAAGGGAAAGAAAGAAGAGGAAAATTACATAAAAAGGATTGAACACATAGAATTAGATAAAACCGTAAGGAAAAGAATAAGGGAGGATGTACGAAGATATAACAAAAATCTTGTTAGAAATACAATCGAGGAGTCATATTGTTCAAAAAATAGTCGAGTCAATCAATGTACGGTCATACACCTAAAAATTCTAACAAAAGGTTTCTCAACGGTTTATGAATCAACTGAATGTAGGTTGGCAAAAATAAAACACCGACATATGCATTAGACATTCATACACAAGATAAAAACAGTAACAACAATATGTTTAATAGAAACTGAGGAAGAAAAAACTCGGATGCAGGACGATGCTTGTGCAGCTCCGTATTAACGGAATTTCGCAGAAAAAAAGGAAGACCTTAATATGCGTAGTCCTGTGCCCGTTCTAATTGTCATAGAGTAATGTATAATTAGAAAGCTTATAAAACGAACAGTTCATAAACGTAACATTTATGTCCATCATGCTCAATCATCATGACGAAAATACTCGAAAATATAATATAACGTTTTTTCTTTAGAAAACGTAGTAGGAAGGATTTCAGGTAGAGGGAAGTGGGTTTGTTGTAGTGCGAGTATGATTTATTGCAAACCATACCGATGGCCTACTTTGTCATACCGAGAGCAAACATTTCAAGATAACCTCAAGAAAATGAATTTTTCGTCGCTGTAAAATTTCTGCTACCAACTTGGTGTTCACATATGCTTTTTCTCGTTGCCTTAATGTACAGTGGACTATCTAAACACAACAAGATATCTAAGCTAAAAAGGTTAAGTAATCTAGCTCATGAAGATTATCTGAAACGTCTAACATATTTACTTTCTTCTGGAATAACTCATCAACCATTTTTAAAGTGGTCAAGGAACTAACTCATACAGAAAAATAGGCATTTGTCACTTAAGAATCCAATGTGGCTGTTGCTAATAGTGAAAATCAATAAATTAATTGTAAACTCTTTCATTGTTTAGTAGATGCTTCATTATTTATTTACTTCCAGAAATCAACTTATAGCCTTCAAGATATCTACATATAGGTTCCGAGGGGAAATTAATCTCAAAGTAATTATGAGTTCTCGCTTGTCCTGGTGTGTGTTATTCTCTCTCCACTTGAGCATGTGTATTAAGGAACCACCAACTAAAAGATATCGTTTAATCTTTGGTACATTATAAGATGTTGTTTCACATGGTTTGCCTTACTGCAGTAATCTTAAATAGCTTTCGCCAGGTGATACTTATCAGCTTTTCTGAAGACGTCTTCAAAAAGAGAGAGACAGGGTATGGGATAAGTTCATATTTCATCACCTCCTCCAAAGTCCTTGATGTGACAGGAAATCGCTAGAGCAATATTGTAAGCGATCAGATTTGAAGTTTGTAACAATCAGCTCTTTTATTAACATAATAACTATGGCTAATCATTGATTGAAATAGTTAAAGATGACAAACTCAACAAATCTTTATCTTTATGCAGTGAGATATCTTTTTCTAGTTTTTCTTGTCGTTAACCACGATTAAATACGTACATTTATGGTCAGTATTATGTTTTATATGCCTAGGACAATGATCGATATGAGAAGCAACCTTCCACTGAAAGGTAATAGGAATTTTGATTAAAATATACTATGTCTTACTGTGTTGGATGAAAATTCTTCAAGTATGTACTGAGACGTACAATGTAAATAAGAAGACACCTATTGTTGAACCATAGTGCACATGTTACCTTAGGGAATATTAAACCAACATATAAAATATAAATGATTATTTTCAGAATGATGAAGTTTATTGATCTGTTAAGTTTAAGTTGTAAAGCATTGTGTATGGGATACTTTTTAGATACCATCTCTTTCTACAGATTTGAACAGTAACCTAACTAATGGGTCACGTCGTTAATCCTATATGTTCTGGAACTTTACTATTGCCTAATGGGATATCCTGGAGTTCCATTGAATAATATGCTTACATTGCTGGTAGAAATAATTATACAAATTTGTTCTCTTGTTTATCTCTCTTTTCTACTAACAAAATGGCGATTGAGTATGTGAGATGTTGAACCATCATTGTAGTTGATAATGAACTATGGTGTACCAGGTAAAAAGGGGTACTATACTGAAATAATCAATACATAAGCAGGCGAAAGTTCGTTTCTATTATTAGTAAGTGTGTCCAGTAAAGATATTTGTGATGTTAATATAATGTAAAATGGATAAGAATATCAATATGGTGAATGAGAAAAAAGATAAATATCCTAAGCTCATGGTTGATAGTGGTCCTTGTATAACAGATATGGCCATTAATGGATATGGTCATAAAATAGAAACAGATTGTGACGCGTGTGCTAATGTAATGTCAAAACAGCAAATATTACATATAAACCCTAACATAACTTTAGAACCAACTACTCAAAATCTATCTATTGCAGATAGACATAGACTTAATATTTGAGGTTCGGTTCAGTTAGAATGCAAAACAATAGATAAATCAAATATCTTGTAATTCTTTATAGTTCCGAATTCAATTAAATGGATTATTATAGGACGACCTGGTTTAAATGTATTTTGGCATTTATGGAGGCAAGCATTTACAATTATAAATTCTATAAATGTAAACACATTATTAGAATCCAATGAGAACAAAAGTATTAGGCTTCAGCAACCTTTAAATCAGGAATTTAATGAAGTATTTTCAACGGATGTTACACAACCTATTAAAGATTATAAAGTAAACATTAAACTAGCACAAAACACAATGTCAATTTTTCGCAAATATTATCGTGTACCATATAATATGGAAGTGAAAGTTAAGAACTCATTAGATAAGCTACTTAGTCAGAAAATAATTGAGCCAATAGAGTACTCAAACTGGACTACACCAATAGTAATTGTCCCAAAGAAATCTGGTGCTATACGAATTTGTGCAGATTATAATGTAACCGTCAATCGTTGTCTAGAAAAAATGTTTTATCCACTACCAACGTTAGAGGATATCTTACATAAAATTCGAGGGGCAGATACTTACGTCGTGCTGGATTTAAATCAAGCATACCAACAGCTCGCTCTTGATGAGGAATCTAGTAAAATTGTAGTTATCAACACACCCTGGGATTATACAAAATGAATGAAGCGTCTTCCTTTTTGGCTCTCAACAAGCCCATTCATTTTTCAAAAATTTATGGACAGCACGCTACTGGAATTCCCTTGGGCGCAAGCATTTTTAGACGATGTTATTATTGCTGGTGTAGGACTCGATGACTGTTATGCTAAAATCAAGAAAGTGTTAACAAAGTTTCAAACACTCAATATAAAGGTTAATCTGGATGTCAATTTTTAAAAACTAAAATTGAATATTTGGGCCATGAGATATCTTCGGATGGATATATACTAGCACAAAAACATAAGCAAACTGTACGTCAGTGCCCAAGACCAGAAAATCTGACACAGTTACGTTCTTTTCTTGGATTAGTCAATTATTTTCAAAAAAAAAAAAAAATGTGCCACGTTTGTCATCACATGGATATTTATTGTCTGATTTGTTAAAAAGAACGCTAAATGGGACTGGACGGAGGAACATTAAAAACAATTTGAAATGGTTAAAGTATTACTTACCGACTGCAGTAAGAACAATGTGTATAATGCTCAAGAAGAAGTTTATTTGTTTACGGATGTCATTCCTTATGGCTTGGGGCTACAGCTCTGTAACAAAGATAAGGATGGGAAATTTAAAACTATTTCCTGGGCATCGGCATCACTGTCATCCGCCGAAACAAGGTACTCCCAGTTCGAGAAAGAAGGGCTCGCCTTGGTCTTTGGCGTTAAAAAGTTTTACAGATACCTGTATGATCATCAGTTTACAGTAATCACGACCTCAATCCCGATGAAGTTAATTTTTGGAAACAACAAAGCAACACCATCGGAAATTCATCCTCGTCTAGTACGTTGGGCATTGTTCTTCTCGGGATATGATTATAAGATAATTTATTCTAAGCAAGTGCCGGTCCCGGATTGTCTATCACGGTTGCCTTTTTCAGAGCCTACAGAAGACGAGAAAACTTCAGAAGAGTATATCCTGTCTATTAACCCTAACTCACTGGTAATAAAGTACATTCCTGACGAATTGGCTAGTGATCAAATATTGAGTCAAATTTTAGCATGGACAAAAGATGGATGGCCCAAAACTTTGCCACCATGATTTCAAACAAAAGGTTTTCAGTTATACTTTTCAGAGAGCTCAGTTAACAACTCAATATAATTGTCTATTTTACGGAAATAAATTAATAGTACCACCAAACTTTAAGTTAGATATTCAATATATTCAAAGCAATATATCACACGCATTTAGGTATCAATCGATTCAAAACAACTTTGAGAGCATACTACTGGTGGCCTAATATGGATGCGGAGGTTGAGGCATTTTAAGTACATGTAATTTCTGTCTACAATTTCAAAAGATAAGATCACAACATTACCATTCTTATTGGGAATAATCAGAGTCGACATTCCAAAGAATACACTTAGATTTTTTCGACTTTGCAGGATTTTTTTTGTCTAATTATAGTAGATAGTTTTACAAGATGGCTACAGGTAGATTTAGTTACTAGTACAACAGCATCTGAAACTCTTCGTAAACTGAATATTTTTTGCAGTTATGTTGGCTACCCTCAGGTGTTGGTCACAAACAATGAACCACCTTTTTCATCGCATGAATTTATTTCTTGGTGTGAAAACATTGTATTTTGGTACGTCAATCACCTCCAGTACCCGCAAAGTAACGGAGCTGCCAAAAGACAGGTACAAAATATTAAACTTCTTTTAAAGAAGCAGGTGGTGACTGGAAGAACTCAATATTGGAAGAATATTGTCAGACAAATACAAAATGACTTAAGGTTTGTCACTCACTTCTGTTAAATGGGAAATTACCCGCTCAATTGATATATGAATGCAATCCTCGTACAAGGTTCAATCTGTTCGCTCACCGCCTAAGGAATGAAAGTGTTCAGCGCAAATACCAGACTATAAACACATTTCCAAGATTACCTTAACCAGGCAGTTGGATCTGTGTTAAGAATGTATCTAATCGACAGCCTAAGTTCGTCCAAGCCAAGGTAATTAAGATAATTGGTTCAAGGATTTTTGAAGTAGAAATTGGAAAGAAGACCAGAAGAGTACATCTACATCAAGTGGCACCTAAATTTCAAGCAATGACTTCAAAAAATAATACAGAAACAGATGCGGGTGATACATGGTGGCAAAAGACTATATCAGAAATGCCAAACGATGACAATATTCCAACTAATTTGCCGGCACAAGCAACGCAGGAATTACAAAGATAACAAAGAATTGATGTTCCAAGAAAACATTTTGAGTGCGAAAGTTATTAGTAAAATCTAGTAACGATTATTGACTGAAATCACATGATCTATTATAATCTGACATCACCTAATTTGAACCTTTTACAATGTAATATTTATGAAATGGAACTAAAACAGTTCAACAATTATTTTGATCATTTCATTTAAAGACATTATCAATGTATTTTGTTTTTCATGATGCCATGCCTATCTTAAACTAATGATGTTTTGGAATGAAGATGAATGTTTGTGGAACGAATTAAAGATGAATTTTCTTTTATGTGATAGTACCCTAGTGGACTCGCTTATTCAGAAGGAGGGAGTGAAATTATAAGGGATCAGATTTGAAGTTTGTAACAATGAGCTATTTTATTAGCATAATAATTATTTCTAATCATTGATTGAAATAGTTAAAGATGACAAACTCAACAAATCTTTATCTTTATGCAGTGAGATATCTTTCTCTAGTTTTTCTTCCCAAATGTATAAAATGAATGTCTAACTTCAATTAGGAATGGAGTTCTATACTGTCCTTAACCACGATTAAATACGTACACTTATAGTCAGTATTACCAGGAAGAAACCGGAATTTGTGCATAGACGGCGTTAGCTGTCACTGTGGTTACCATAAAACTGCGCCCTTGGCGCCACTTGCTTGTTTTGACGGCTGATAACGATTTCCTACTCACAACCAGACAAGTTTCATGTCATAGTGTAGTGTTTAGTAGCGTTGAACATGGCGCAATTTGTACCTACAAACTACGATGTGCGGACAGCATTGATTTTTTGTTACCATTTGAAGAAAACTACTGCAGAATCGCATCGTATGCTTGTCGAAGCTTACAATGATCATGCTGTTGGTAAGTCACAGTGCTATGCGTGGTTTACAGAATTGAAAAGTGGCGATTTTGACATGACAAACGAAGAACGCGGAGGACCACCGAAAAAGTTTGCAGACAGCGAATTGCAAGCTTTGTTGGATGAGGATGAAGCTCAAACGTAACAACAACTCGCGGATCAATTAAAGTTGACACGAAAAGCAGGTTCCATACGTTTAATAGCCATGAGCAAGATTCAGAAGGTGGGAAATTGGGTTCCACATGCATTGACTGAACGACA
>JAGDQP010030905.1:0-22270 GCA_022664845.1 Lepisma saccharinum | reverse complement strand
CTGATGTTTTTGCACGGTTGTTCCTCAGTCAACAATCACCAAGTAAGTTCCAGGATGTTACCTACAAACTAGGTTCTAGTCGACTACCTTCCAACCGGTGCATACAGTTTGCGCACATTTTTTACATGGTATACAATTTGCGCACAGTTTCTTAAAGTTTCAGAATTTTTACCCCTCCTCTTCAATAACTACGATTTGCGAACACATTTCTTCACGGTGTAGGCAAATGAAGAATATTTAACTCTAAAACCAGGAATATGTAAAAACAACAACAACAAAATAGAATGAAAATATTATTTTAAAACAAGGAATATGTACTGATTCTCAACTTTACAATTACTGCAGCTTGTGTATGCAAAATCTGCACCCAATTTATCGAAGATAATATATTAAAGTTTCTTCCCCTTGTATTGTAGATTTACTTAAAATATTTCATTCCTTTGTAATGAACTCAGTTCTCATTTGCTGGATCTCTCATACATAAACACTCGGAAAAATCCATAGTAATGTTATAGTCCGTGGATCAGTTTTTTAATTTACAGAAGGATATGATGTTTATTATTTTTTATTTATTTTCTAAATCAACTTGCAGGACATCAACGTATGTTAAATGGATTGTAGTACGAGAGGAATATGTTAAAAGCGCTAGTGAGAAGAGGTTTATTAGTGAAAAATAACATATTGAAATGGAACTAGATTGGCAGAATAAAAGAACGTGGCACAATGGAAGGAGAAGCTTACAAGCAAACATACTGATGGTGCAGAAAAGGAATATATCATTTTTCTTTCCGTAATGATTATAATGTCAAAGTATGTGCACATTCAAATTTTGGTCACTCGAGCGTAATTACTTTGGGAGATATTGATGATATAAAAGTCAAATTATGTCTGTGTAAAGTGGTCAAAAAGTAATGGAAGGAAATGGAAGGCAAATACACAGTAATGGATACTGCGTGGAAGGCGATATCTCTTGTAGGATATGCTCTTCATGGCCGCCATATTGATTTTCTTGAATAGGAATGGGGACACGCAATATATCATTCTGGGCAAAAATTTTACGAGAAATACATTTTTCTAATAAGTGTTTCCATAAATGTATTATTGTGAGAGATAAGGGTAAATGGCACTCCTGAAAACACCCATTTTGCTTCGAAATAATGAAGGAAATGAAACCGTAATGCATACAAATCGTTCCCGGGTATAGTGTTCTATCGATATGGATTTGTATTCATTTGGATTTCATTTCTTCAGTTATTTCAAAACGAAAGGGTGTTTCCAGGCTAATACATCATTACCCGCATAGAAGTGGCATATACCCTTATCTCTCACAATAATATCTTTACGGTGAAACGGGATGGCGGCCATGAAGAACATTCCCTCCAACAGGTAGCGCCTTCCACAAAGTACCCATTACTATGTATTTGCCTTCCATTACTTTGAGCAATTTAAGAACATATAAGTATTTCCACACTTTTTGATCACTTTCCAGAGACAGAATTTGACTTTTATTTCGTCGATATCTCCCAAAGTAATTGCGCTCGAGTGGCCAAAATTTACTTGCTCACATACTTTGACATTCTAATCATGACGGAAGAAATATATATATAATTCTTTTCTGCCCCATCAGTATGTTTGTTTGTTAGCAGAGGAACATGGCGGCAATTGCGGTGTATGTACGAGTGATGTGATATTTAATGATAGTGTATTATGAGATAGGGATAAAACCTAATATTTACTAACACGTTTTCGCTAGCTCGGCATTACTTCGTGACTTTGCGTCAGACGTTAAAAATGACATAATTTTACGGGAGGCAGAGTAACTCCTGTGTTGCCTTGTGAAATATTGTAATGTGTGACGTAATGAGAACTACACGTAGTTGTCGGAAGAGTACTACGTGACAATGGCGGGAAATAAAGATGTCAGATGTATGCATAAATAGTGCAAACGGCATAAAGTAGTTACAAAATACTATCATAACAAGTATCTCACCACCCGACCAAGGGCTGACTGATTTTAATGTGGAACAAACGCATTAGATACGGTGACAACAGAGAGGGAGCAGCAGCCCCTGTACTCTGTGTCATTTTATATGCAAACACCTTTCCTAGAAACATATGGTGGCATACCTATGAGATACTCTTATTCAAATTCACTCAAGGTTAAGAAAAACGGAACAGGTTGACGCAGATCTTGGTCATTTAAAAACAGACTAGGTTCAGGTACACATGGATGTGTGTACAATCATACAGAGAGTCTACGAAGGTAGGTTACTGGTATGTAATAAAGTTATCTTTTAGAAAAGACAAAAAAATAATATGCGTGGATACCTCCACGTTACCGCAGTTTTGCTTGTACGAGTAAGAGCTAACTAGACAGCTTATTCCTTTACTCGTGGTCGTCACCGTGAAGTCCATAATGTTAGTGCTGTATTCCTGTATGCACTATCTATTATATAGGCTTCTAAATTACATAGGTATTAAAATCCATTGGGGCTGCGTTGGCTCAGTGATAGAGCGCTCACCTCAGGTGCTTAGTTGTCGGTTCAATCCCAGCTTATGTCATGTGGGTTTTGTAGTGGACAAAAACCGTGTGCGTGGGTTTCCTCGGGCTTCTCCCGTTTCCTCCCACTTTCTTCATTCCACCTATTCCCCCCATCATCATCCATACGGCCTGAGCCAAAGTTGCCTAAAGGCCTTAAAATAAAATTCAAATTCAAACTAGTATCCATCACGGTGATTGGCTAGAATAAGCAAGCCGTTCACTCCACCATGAATCCGAGAGATGATTATCTTGATAAATAATTGTAACTTGAACAACTTACGTAATTTGAACGACTGTAACTTGAACATCTGATACAACTTTCAGTTTATAAATAAGAAGATTCTTTCATTAAAGAGTTAGAAAACTTGACAACCCAGAAAATTGGAATGTGTAAAAGTTAGGTACTGATAAAAAAAAAGAAAAAAAAAAACTGTGTCCAAATTGTATTTGCCAATTAAGAGTGTGCGCAAATTATATACATCCCTTCTAACATTATCCCATCCCCTACCCCAGCCCTGTCGAGGGTAGACGCCGTTACATATCATATTTTGCATACCGTATTGTTCTGTTTTTTAAATTAAAAACATTTCATATCTTTCTCCATAGACCTATACAAGTTTTCGTGGCATATACCACGTGCATCGGATATCTACAAATATAAATGTGCGAAATGATTTTACTAACAAGGGACATTATCTAAGTGTTCCCCTCCGATTTCCTTGAAACTTTGTACGTTTATAGAGGAGATAAAAGTGGCAGTCACGTATTTTTTGCGCCCAAAAATGGTTTGAGGGAGCAAATCCCCGTCCAGAGTTTAACAATCACACAATGTGGGAGTGCTAAAAAACTAAATGTGTATCTCCGATTCCTTGAAACTTTGCATATATCTAGAAGGGTTAAAATTAGGAGATACGTATCTTTTTTTTCCGGCCCAAAAATGGTTTGCGGGGACAAACTCCCCTCGAAAATTTAACAACGGCACTATGTAGAAGTGATAAAACACAAAATGTCTATCTCCGATTTCCTTCAAACTTTGCAAGGGTGTTGTGGTGTTAAAATGAGAAAATACATAGTTTCTTTTGGTCCGGAAAACGGTTTGAAGGGAGCAACTCTCCTCAGACTTTAAGAATGGCAAATTTATATGACTTCCTTTGTGTTTGGCACTTCCACATTGTGCCATTCTTGAGATTAGGAGGGGAGTTGCCCGCTTCAAACAGCTTTCCGGACCAAAGAAAAAAAATATTTATCTTCTAATTTTAACCTCTACATACTTGCAAGGAAATCGGAGATAGACATTTTGTGTTTTAGAACTTCGTCATCGTGCCCTTGTTAAATTTTGAACGAGGGTTGCCCCCGCAAGCCATGTTTTGGCCGAAACAAAACCAAAAACATATCTCCTAATTATAACCCTTCTACGTATCTGCAAAGGTTAAAGGAAATCGGAGATAGACATTTTGTGTTTTAGCATTTCAGCATTGTGTCATTCTTGAAATTTTAACCCTTAAATGGCTTTTTCACCGAAACAAAAAAATACATGTCTACTCATTTTAGCTCCTCTACAAACGTGCCAAGTTTAAAGGAAATTGGTGGGGGATATAGGGCTATTGTGTTTTAGCAGTTCCACATCTGCCATTCTTGACATTTGGAAAGAATTTGTCTTCCCTTAAACTATTTTTAGGCCGAAACAAAAAAATACTTGTTTGCTAATTTTATCTCCTCTACAAACTTACAAAGTTTTAAGAAAATCGAAGGGGGCATTGGCATATTGGTTTTAGCAGTATCACATTCTGCCATTATTGAGCTTTAGATTGGGGTTACCCCCTTTTAAACCGTTTTTGGGACGAAACAAAAAATACGTGTCTGGTAATTTTAGCTCCTCTACAAACGTACAAAGCTTCAAGGAAATCGGAGGGGGATCACTTAGAAAATGTCCCTTGTAAGTAACCAAATTTCGAGAAACGCTTTTTTCCGCACAAAATTGTTAATGTTTCAACACTCTGGTCCTTGGAAGAACAAAATGTGTTACAGTTAATTTCCTTCATTTTGATTCTCTTTTACTACAACACATGAAATACTAATTCTGGTTTAAATCAAGACGGATGAAATTTTTGCACTCAAGGAGATTCGAACCTGCGACCTATCGCTCCTGAGCCAACCACTCTTCCCCTTCTACCAGCCGGGTTGATAATAACGAAGAACATTTTAAGGCATAAGAGATGTTACATAAACTTTGTCTCATGATCTCGCAACTGACCGAATATTGCTCCCTAGTATTTTCGTATGCTAATACTTAAAGCTACTACCACACGAAGACTGCCCACAAACTTAAATTCCCAGACCGTGCTCCCTTCATGCTAGTAGTGAATGAAATTGGTTGGTATTCACACAATGTCCTCTCCCACTACACCCTGTGGTCTAGAAGTTACGGTCGAGATACCTGATCGGAACTGGGAGATATATGCAGGTTCGAGTTCTGCTGCCTGCCGTATTTAATTTGGTTTTCCAGAGCTGTCCCCATTTTCACCAGGTGAATGCCTGTGTGGTAATTAGACATATATACCTAGCAGCTACCGCTCCTTTACCTATCCCCGGAAGAGCGCTCGCCGAGAGACATCACCCTCGGACATGCACTGGGTTTACACCATTGCTGCCTTACCTTCCTCTTCGCGGATTTCTAGCTTCTGTTTTTGGTGAGGGAGACAACATTTTTTTGTAGGTTGTGTTTCAGGAACATA
This sequence comes from Lepisma saccharinum, assembly GCA_022664845.1. NCBI lineage: Eukaryota > Metazoa > Arthropoda > Insecta > Zygentoma > Lepismatidae > Lepisma > Lepisma saccharinum. The sequence goes on along the minus strand of JAGDQP010030905.1, from coordinate 16,993 downwards.
TATGCTCATTTCTAGTACGTACAAATCGATTAGAGATTGTGATAATTATTCACAGGGATTTTAACCTTGATTAGACTACCGGTCTAGCCACGGGTAATTTGACAATTGAACATACACTGAAGTGCAAAGAAAACTAAGAAAAAATCTTTATGTCATTCGCTCATTTGGTGATTTCTGAATGACCTCTATGCTGTTGCCATGGTAACGAGTTTGCAAATGACGTACCTTTTCAAAGGGGAAGCCTTTATTACTGGCAGTAAAGTGCATTTCAAAGGTAATAACTTACTCACCGAAATCACGTGAAGTCTTTTTTTTCTTTTTGTAGTTTAATATAATATATTGAATGTTTTTTTTTCTTTTTTTTAAATATGTGTATAATGCAAGTCTACACTAAGGCATTAGATGCGGACAGAAAATACCTTTGGGTACACTTATCGGCTATTCCTTTGATTCACCTGAAGCAGCATTGTTCCCTCATTTCATGAAAAAAAAAATGTAAAAAAGACGGGGAAAACGGAGCTCAAACTATCAAGGTTTACAATTGGAATCTGTTTATTTCCCATATTTCCCTGTAGCAATCGAGTTTGTAATGTATTTTACTATCGCTTTCTAAGTTTTCTTACCGAACTTAATGTCACTATATTTGGTTAAATGGCCTATTTACCATTGATCGGTCTGAGCAAGAATTGCCTAAAACTGACGTATCTTGTTTGTTAGGGAAATGTTTGAACTCAAATGGTTTGAAGAAAAAATATTCAGTCACAACTTGATTACGTTATTTATAAATTTGAAACTTTAGGAGTGAGTTAATTATAGTTCAGAATTCATGATTACTATACACAACCGAAACAAGTACACCTTCAGTGAGTTTCAATCCGCTTGTCCACAATCTTCCGCCATATTGATGGAAGACATCGTGCACCATCAGCAACCTTCTATCTGGTTACCGTTTTTCAGTATGGATGACCTCCTCACTAGTATGGAAACACCTTCCACCCACAGCGATGCCTCTTGCAACGATTTCATGACTTTCCGTACGAAACCTCGGTGTAGAACTGAGTTCTTGTGTATTCAAATTAAGACGCAGAATATAAAATGGGTATTGAAGAGTTCAGAAAAAAAATAAAGGGGGGAGTTCCCCATTGTGAAGCACACATTTCCATGTTCTTGGCGCAATTTTCTAGTCCAGGGAATGATGAGTACCGTCATTCATTGGATTGGCGTTTCTGTTATGGCTTGTAAATTCGGGCCCACGTTTCATCCAACGCGATGATACTGTCAAAGAACACGCGACATTCTCGTGTAACATCGCTTCAGAGCGGTCCAATTTGAAACCATTATGTTACAGCTTCGTACTCATCTGTCTACAAACCCTGACTATCGACGCCGGGTGAATTAAACAGTAATAAGCAGCAGCGCCCTCCACATTGTACAAGTCGCAGCGCCCTCGATTGTTCATGCGCAACGTGGCGACAGTTTTGCTACTGTTATTTTCTTTTCAACCCCCGTACTCTGGGAAAGTACATGAACTTATTCTTTTTCCTTTGAAATCTTTTAGTTGTATATCTTCAAACATCTGGGTATTTAATACCATAGCGATAACGATTATCAAAGTGAAGTCTTTACTTAGAGCAAAAATGTAGATATCTCGTATTTGAAAACGATTTCGATTTTATACTATTTGTTATTAGATTAGAAGAACAAGACAATCGCAAATGAAACGAGAGAGAGTTTACTGTAAATAATTATGGTATATCATAAAATGTATAAACACATGTACTTCGCATTAGTATGACAATATATTAATGTTTGGGCTAACGAAAGTTTAAATGCTGAAGGAAAATCACATTCCTCAGATTGTCTTGTGAAGACAAGCTCATGTGAACAAATGCACGGTATTCTTTCTGTGCATTGATTTGGTCGCAATCACGCCATTACTCTAGTAGTGCGTGCATAAGCTTGTTTGCATGTTTATCTCCAATCTCGTATGGGACTTCTTCCTTTCCTTATCGCCCAATCTGTCAGGCTGCCTTAGCAAAATAATTAAAGGTTTTCAAAGGGATATCACACTGTGTTTGTGTTTATTTAGTTAAGCTTGTTTCTAATATTCTGAGGAGGTAGCAATGCTTTCTGTTGATGAAATACTTGAGGTATTGAACAAGGGTCGTGTTAATTTTCAAGATTGAGGTTGATTCTAAACTTGTTCGAGACGTAGATTTTGATGGATGTGAGAATAGTATGAAACTGTATTTGTAGAATTTCGGTGACTATTTACACAGGATATATTTTTCTTTTTGTTGTCAAGATTTCAAAGTTCGAACTTGAACAGAGAAGGTGTCGCCTGCTTTAAATAAAGGTATCAGTTTAATCGATAAGTTCAATTGATTTTTGAAACTGGCACATTTTCCAAAATCTGTACAAAATAAAGTAATCTATTGGTTGGCTTGCAAGGAACTGAATACTATACTTACCGCGTTCTAACTCCCGGTTCGACTCCACCTACTAATCACGTGACCTTGAAAACATGTTCACGCGCTGTTGGAAATTTGGTCGATTTCACAACGCCTTCTAAGATACAGCCATTGCAGAGTAGCATTCGCTTAAAGTTATCTGCATGTGTGAATGATTTTTGGAGACGTGTTATGTTATTGTTAGTGATTATTATTGTTGGTTAGGCCTCTTTAGCGTTGTTGTACAGCTTCTATTTACTTGACTTGGCAACAGCGGGAATATTTTCTATTGCGTTACGTTACCAGCAACCAATGACAGGAGTGTTGCCGCCTGCTATTTGTGTTGCTTCTCTGTTATTCAAGGCCAGCTGGTACGTCACAGCAGCCTTAACCTTTCTCTTGCCAAGCGGTGTCACCACTCAGTGACATGGCACTCGTGCATATCGTGTATTTCTGAACTCAGGAAAACCAGGCTAAATCTACTGATGTTCACATTAGGGATGTCAACGACTCGCTCGACTCGATTCACGACTCGGTCAGACTCGAGTCGGTGCTCAGTACCTACTCGAGTCGAGTCGAGTCAGTGTTCACAACTGCTCGAATCGAGTCGGCGCTCACTATGTGCTCGAGTCGAGTCGAGTCGGCGCTCACTATGTGCTCAAGTCGAATCGAGTCGGCGCTCAGTAATTGCTCGAGTCGAGTCGAGTCGGTACTCAGAACTGCTCGAGTCGAGTCGGAGCTCACTATATGCTCGAGTCGAGCCGAGTCGCTGCTCAGAGAGACTCACACTGCGACTCGGTTACAGCGAGTCGAGCTCGAGCGACGGCTCGACTTGAGCGTTAGACTCGCCGCTCGAGCCGAGCGGATTGACATCCGTAGTTCACAGTCGAGATAGTTCTCTGTGACGTAGATATATTTCAGGACTTTCTTCTTAAGTTCCTACACTGCGAATAAAGTAGATATTTGTTCTTTTTAACGTAAAGATTTCTTGTGTGAAAACAAACTGAAAGTATACTTGCCTGGATATATTTGCATTCGAACAGGATGATGGCTTATTACTTGTGAATTCGTGACTAAGGGCAGAACTTTCGTATCCACAGTAATCGAAATGGCTATGAAGATATCCTGGGTTAACAGGATATATCTAACCTTGAATACTGGTAATTCTATATGTCAATTCCTGTCGAGAACGTTTGCTGAAAACGGGGAGATTTCATGATTTGAAAACAGCGTTATTTATTCTTGCAACAATGTCAGATCTCTGTGTTTTTAGATCGTGTCAACACTAATTTTCTACTTTCTTTAAATTGCGTATACCTGAAAATCAAATAAAGATTTGCTTCCAGCAGATGGACTGTGCATGCTATCTTCATGAATGACAGATTGTCAAAATGGCCCTTCAAAGAGCAAACTGATGGCACGCTTATCCCAATTTCGCAAAAAATGGACAAAGCACGTTCTTTTCCTTTTATTTTCATATAATAATCAATCAAAGGTTTTAACAGTACGTTCACAAATTATTACTTTTCTATTGTGGCATTATAATATTATGTTTTTAATATGAATCAGCAACGTTACGTTTGATTTCTTCGGATTGATCGTTTGTATAGAATAGTGTTATTTCATCATAGCCAATTTAATTTTTATTGGTTTGAAGTTCTATATTTTTAGTTTTCTATATATTTATTTCTTAACATTTTAATTACGCGCTTCCATGCTGGTTCTAGGTTTCTGCAATCATTTTCTCTGGTTATTAGGGTTGAAATAAGTTCTATGTTCTTCAGGTACCAACACCTCTGTTTTGCATACAGTGCTTCTACATTGTAAAAAGTACACTCCTTGTACACTTTAATTGTCCCTTTTGCACACTTTAAATAAGTCAAGTTTTGATCACGTCTGTGCATTTCAAATATGCAAAGATGTGAACAGCTGGACTGTCACAAGTAAGAGAGAATCAGACGAGTCCACTAGATGCAATGCTTAGTGGTTTGCTGGTAGGTATTCCACAGCGCTGCAAATGGGCGTCGGTGGCGTTTCCAACAGAGCTGAAACGGGTCACTGGATCAATGGGTCTTGTAATGTTAAACCAGGATTACACCAAGGTGTTTAGGTTTCATTGAACACCACCCAGTTTTCCAACACACACTTTCAAGCACGTGATAATCTCTATCCAGCCTACAAACAAGCGTGCATTGAATTACCAAGCGATGTTTGAAGTGACATTCTATACGCTTATAAAGCTTAATAAAAACAATAGGTTCGTTTTCCCAATAATAGAAAAAAATGAATCGGAAGTCGAGAATAAGATAAAATGAATGAAAAAGTTTATTTCTTATAAAACAAAAATCATTCCAAAAACTTGAACCAAGTTTTTCTTGCGAAAAACACATCCAAAACAAAACAAAAACTCACGTAATTTAACTTTGAATAACTGAAAGCATCACGGAATCGTAACAGCTGATAACTCACATCAAAACTTACATTCCGAACATATTTATGCTCACAGAAAATTACGTTACTGAATTTCCTCAAAGTATCCGTTTTGAATGAAAGGAAAATAACACAAGTGAGCTTCAATTCATTACGCACCACAAAACATTCTATGAAGAACAAATATTTTCGCACACATTCTTCGCAAAAATACCCAACTCGTGGACGCATAGAATAAACCTATTTTTACAGTAATTATTACTCACCCACTTATTACTAACGAAATCGTAGTTTGGGCTCATGTGAGAACTATACTTTTCAAGAGCTTAATACCACCCCTCCAGAAAAGCTTTGCCATAAATGAAAGATCAGAATGACTGTCTCATAAAAAAAACAGGAATAAAATTAATTACACAAGGATTGCAGATATTCTTATCTCCCATTGAACCACCGGCACAGAAAGTAAAACACACCTTCTTTCTACATATAAATTGTACTCACATGCACCTTTACTTCGATTTCACAGGTTCACAAACCACACTCTGAAAATCGATGTGCCACGTACCTGCGATTTAACTCCACTGAAGCACAAAGCTTCGAGCCACATGGACATTCATGTTCAAGTATCGACAACCAATTAGAGACCTGTTTCACAGTCATGCTCCTAGCGAGACAATCACACAATCCGAAGACCCCCTACAGGCAATAATTGAAGTACCCTCTAGGAGACAATTCTCCAAGTTTCATCCTTCGAGCCACAAGAATCTCTCAGAGCTGAGCATCATCATCCGAGCCAAAAATACATCATATAATTTTGAACTCTCAAAAACCTCATATCATTACAGGCTTTCGGTTTAACTTTTAGACCGGGTCAAGGCTTCTTACCGGACTGACCTGAAGACTTGATTTAAACCCGGTAGCCCGATGATTAAGCAGAGTGTCTCCTTGCTTTTGGACAGTGTTTCTTTCAGGTATGACCAGGACTGGAGATGTTACTTCCAGAGCACGAAAAATACGACGTCGAAATCCTAGTTAATTACATTTCCCAGACCGGGTCAATCGGGTTATTCGGGTCATGTTTTGGACCGGGCCATCGGGTGGGCGGGTTACCAAAAGTCACTCAATTTCAGGTTTGGTTTCCAATGTTCTTAGAAGTGCCACCGACGTCCTGCTAGTGGCCTCGTTTGAAGGCAGCCGTGATAAGCGAATCTAGGAAATAATTCAAGTTGGTGGAAGCATGAATAGAACCCACGCCATTCTGGTGATAGCCTAGTGTTTTAACCAACTGAGCTACCTCGAACAAATTAAATGCGTCACTGTTTTCACTAGATACTGAACAAGTTTGATGAGAAAGTGAGTAAACTTGAATTTTTAACACACATTGTGAACAAAGTATGAACAACATGTGTATAAAAGTTCGTTAGAAAAGGAAGTACACAAGTTTCCTTCAGAAAGACATGCTAAACTCTCGAGCGTTTTTGTACAACTTGTTACACTTCGTGTATAGGTTGTTAAACTTCTTGTACGATTTTTAAATTCTTAAACAATTTTTACACTTCTTGAACAATTTTATACTTCTTCTACAACTTTTTAACTTCTTGTACAACCTTTACATTCTTGTACAATTTTTACACTTCTTATGCACAAAATAAATACCATTTTTCAGATGGATACAAGAAGTTTATTTTCTACAGTTCATCAGACTAATACACAGATAAAAATCGAGTTGCATATGTTAACATTACAGTCACGATATTTTGATTATATCCTGAATCTAGAAATAAAATGTCAGTAATCCTGGTACATAAATTGCAATTTTGTTATAGTTGCATTTCTTGTATTGGTATTATGCCAGGATGAAATTTGTTCGGTCGAAAAAGTATTTGTAATGGAATAAAACAGATAGTATGTAATGCTTGTAGACGCTTCGGGCTTGAAGTCATTCAGTACCGTAATGAAAACATGTCTATGTCCTTACATTTCATATCTGAGTTGATGAAGTGCATAATTCATGTATCTTTTTCTCAACAGATGCTTCGTAGAGTAGTGGACAAAACTACTGCCCAAGCAGCACACTCATGTGAAAAGATGTAATTTTTTGGGTCGAAAAAATAAAAATTACGTCAGTGTAATGAAATCTACGTCACTTTGGTCTTTTAACTGACGTAGTTCGGTAATGTCTCATGTGCTAGTTTTTCAGGACACACTATGACTATATCGTGTTTTCGATTGCAACTGCTCGATCGTGGCCACTCAGGTTGGATTAAGACATTGACACTTCCCGGATTCAGCTGTTTTGTATGCGTGTCATTCCTTTCTAAAATGCGTTTAAAGATGCAGAATCACCGCAATCAAACGATTATTTTGAGACAGATTGGTTCATTTATATGTTTATTTGAAATAAATACCTACAGGAACAAATTGCCACTGGAAGAATTTTACACACGTCGTTTGTTTTGTGACATTTACACGTAAATTTCAACGTATTTCGCATCAATTTTTGACCAAAAATGACGTCATTTTTACGTGAGTATGCTGCTTAGGTGACTGCAGATTTCAAGATTCCACGATCGAATCCAGCCACAGAAAGTGAAAAAGGTTTCAACTGTATATGAAGACGAGAGAAGAGCAGCTCTTTTGAAACCACGTTAGAGGTATCTTGAAGGCAGTGGGTCAAGTCCAACTAAAGATGTAATAGTAGGCAAGAACCAGCACAATTGGAAGAATCACTGTACTCCGGATTCGATTCCATTGTTGACGTCATGACAGTAACATCATTATCTTTCTCCATTCTTTGACTGTAAGGACTGTAAGAACATACGAACTGAAAGAAAACCTTACGCATAATGCAGTAAAGACTTTATGTAACTAAAATCACGGATTTTCTAGAAGTACTGCAATAATATACGTAATTCCGTTTGTTGACAGAGTAAATTTCTCGCAGCGTACTTTTCTTTGTCTATGTGATTTTTTTGCATTACTGTAGTACATGGGTATCAATACCAGATATGATTTCTTCCTTGAGTTACTCTAAAATAACTTCAGTGAATGACGTTCGAGAATATTTGTTTAAAAATATCTAATTTTTCCGCATCTATGCCGTCTTCAGTCAAGAATAAGAACTAAAATATTCAGAAATAAAGCCACTAGCGTCAACAATTCTTCCAAAAGTCACGCTAAATAGCCATATACTACTTATTTTGTGTGTGTATGTGTGTCGTAAGGAGTAGAACAGAAAAATTCAGTTTCTAATTTACGATATCACATGTGATCGTATCGTTCCTGATCTTTGTGAACTTTTAGGTCAGTGATCGTTAGATTGAGATTTGGTGTGTGGTCACGGCATTTTGTGTCGACAAATTCTAGTGGTTTAGCATAAACTGCTTGTGAAAGGAATAATGAATGAGCGAATATTGTTCAGAGTTTGGGGAAAATCATTCCTTTATTATAGTTATTAAAAATATGGACTGCGCACATATCACTGAGACTTTCTTTTATATAAATTTGCAATAATGTATTTATAAGTTTAAGGAGAAAGTGAAAAGTGTGTTATCGCAGACTTGGATTAAATTATAGACAAGTTATAGAGATGGACTGTAAAATTGTGTGATAACAGAAGTAGGGAAGATGTACGATTTCTATTTTGTTATTTTAAATATTTATTTTTTTATTTGCATAATTTTTAAATATTATGTAATTTATTGTTTTAATTTAACGGAACGTCCTTAAGAAATGTTCTAGTTCTACAACCCGTAAACTTATTTTGTATGCTATAAGTGTTCTTGTTTAAGTGTTTAATTTTATATTAAGATAGCTAATTTTTGTGGCTTATTTTCTTCCACTTCACTGTTGGTGTACCAACAATAGGATCCAGTAAATGAACATAGGGGCCCCTGATGTTCTTACTAAGCTAGTATGTTGTAATGACTTAGGTCGGCTTAGGTGACCTTTGAATCGGCTATGGGGAGGATTTTCCTTTGAACTATAGTAAGCGTCCTAAATGAGCTTGTGAGTTTCTACAAACAGGACGTACAGTTCTTGGTAAAATGGACTCCGAACCACCCTGTTCAATAGACCCCTCCCGCTAAGAAGATTTGATCCCGGGACTAGACACACAGAAATCGAGTTTGCTAACGAGGTCGTAGACTAGGTGGAGGTCTAGTGAGCTCGAACCCTACTACTCTAAGGACCCATCCTCTCTAAAATTTACAACGGAATTTTCCTCACTACTCTGAAGCAAAAACGATAAACTTGGTAGCCTCGAGACGTTGCTAAAGTTCGTTTTACATTGTATTTTGCTGCGCCATTAGAAAGAGTTGTTTAGCTATTTTTCTGATCATGCCTACTGTTTAAGCGTGCCCTCACTCACGGGAAGACCATGTAACACAGACTTTTGTTCCACGTTTTTTGTATTGCATTTCCCTCCAGAAATATCTGAATACCGAGGCTACTTATTGCAATATACTCAAACCAAGTGCAGATACCTATCAAGGACACATCAGAGACCATTGTTTTGTAAATAACTCCGTTTTCACCAAAGTGTCACATAGACGTTTGTTCGCGCATACACCTCATATAGCAGTAAAAGTGATGGTTTTACTGTATTCCTCGTACCTCGTACCGTGATGGTTAAAGCAGCCGGTTATTACCGAGATACACTTAGCTCTATCGAATCTATAGACAACAGTTTAGTTATTTCGTGGGTAACCAAAACTGCTCATTGATACAGTATAATTTGAGTAAAAAATCTACATTTTTAAAAATAAGTCGAGTAATTATCGGTGGTTAACAAATATACAAGCAGTGCTGAAGAGCTGACTCACTTGAAGTGTGAAAGAAATTAATTAAAATTGTACATGAAGCGTATAAAATAAAAAAATATTTTTTTACGCTGTATAAAATAAAAAAACATTATATAAACTTTATTGTCCTCTTCGACATCACAAGTAGTTAAGTTACACATCTTACTTTGTCCGTGGGAGTAGGGATGGAGAAGATAACGGCTGTGGCCTTATTTCAAGACACGATTCCAGTACTCGTCTAATGGGACTCAAGAAAATCTCACAAGGAACACTCGCCAGGTGTCAGAATCAGATTTTGATGAAAATTCGTATGTAGGTACAGAGTCTATGTAAAACTTTACAGCCAAAATTATAGGCGCTGTTGTCAACAAATAACGACAGGTAAACCCGTAAAAGATGGAACGTAGAGAGCAAGTAAATCGAATACAGAGTACGAAAAACGCCTTTTCTTTTCTAAACTGTTACATATATTGAAAGCAAATGGCTATTAATGGATACTGGACAGGAGGTGATACATGCTGTGTGGTATGACGGCAATGACCGCCATTTTCAAAGCGGCCATCTTGACTTATTCTTCAAAATTTTAAAATAGTAAGTGGGTCATGTGATATATCAATCTGTGCTGGAATGTGCAAGAAACCCAATGACGAAGTCAATTTTGGCGTAACTCTAATCCTGTACGACAAAATAACACGTGATATTGAACTGGAGAATGTGTGATTCGAATGATGAAAAAAACATTTTTTGTTGAAACACTTGATGGGACGAAAACCAAACGGCTACATAAGAGGTATCGTTATGTTGGAAAATATGATCCTCATGGCCATAACATGAAGGCAACTGATCCCGCTCGCCCCACCTAATCGCCGCCCATGAAGGTTTGAATTATTCGTACAGTTGCTAAATGTTAACCACGAGGAAGGAATATAGAACTATGCAGTGGTTTATAAGACGGACTTGTTTTCTATAGCGATTAACAGAATCACGTTAAAATCAATGTCAAAGTCACTATGAACATTTGAGGAATTAGAAAAATTTTGTAAGTAAGAAACATACCAGTAAATTTAGAAAAATATAGTCAATTTGTTAAATTAATACCAAAATAGTAATAGTGAAAGGGCTAATAATTGTCATAAATAATATTATCTACCTGTTAAACTATAGAATTATACTTTTAATTTGTACTAAAAGCTAAATATAGCTTGATTTCTCTCCTACAAGTAAATTTTCATTTTTATCTACAAGTAAATTGTCATAGGCTTGCTGTTGTGAGTAAGACGTACATTAGGGAAAATGCTGTAAGTAGATATTTTATCCTTATTTGGGAGTTTTCCTCCATCCACCCCTGCCTCTTTCCATTTCTTAGTGTCAAGTTAAGTTGGGCGCTTCTTCAACGCCGCGCAAACTACTTTGCTCTTCCTTAACTTGAGACAGGCTACCCCTAAGAGCTATTTGGATTGCTGGAAATCCAGCACTCCGAGAATCTCCTCTTGTTTCTCCTGTTTTCTTGTCCAATAGGTGGTTTCGGGCTTACTTTTGGTCTAGTATCCTAATGTAATCTAGACATTATTGCTCGTTTGGGGGAAAATTTTCTTTTTTCTTTTTTTAAACATATAATACAACACAAAACATTTACAGACATACACATCACATTTAGACTCGAGTCTGCTCCTAGACGTTGCTCGCTTCACCTCATCGAGACTTGCAATGATACAATGGTATACATTATTTTATTTTAAATGAATCTTCCTTTAAGTTTGTTTTACGTGTATGTTTCTTGGGCTACGTTTTTGTGGTTTTTACCTGTTCTTTTGTTGTTTGGCTCTTCTCCTGTGCTTTCCTTTTCCACTTTTTTCCTATGTTTTTCTTGTTTGGCTTTTTCCCTGTGTTTATTGCATCGTTTGGTTTCTCCGCCTGTATATCACATCATTGTACAGGGCCTGATACCCTCCACTGATATTACTTTCGATATAACCCGCTTTTCATGTTTCAAAGTTTTCATCTGTTATATTTCACTTAATGCTGACACTATTTTGTATCAGGAGTTTGTCTTTAGGTTTTCTTTTTTCTAGTTTCCTTTCTCACTGAGTTCAGCAAGATCTGTTTTTAGTTTAATTTTTGTATATTTGAGCGTTTAGCATTACGACTTTTTAAAGAGTATCTTGCTATTCACCAGTATTTTTTACATTTCACTACACACACACACACAAGAAAAACACGCACACGACAATACACTTCCATCACCACGGCGCCGGTCTTAGTTCGTTCCCCGGAAATCCAAAAGAAACTTTGACACTCCTTTACCGTTCTAGCACGTAAACACATTTCTTTTATACTTTTTCCCACATTCACACTTGCCGTCAATCGTTATCTGTTTATATATTTGTTCCAGTGTTATTTAGAGATTTTGTTTGTTAGTCTATACAAAATGTCTCGATGCTCTGGATTTTTCATAGCATCAAATTAATTAATGTTTTTTGGTTCACTTCGTTCATTTTTATCGAGGTCTTTGGTTTCTCTATGTTTAAGAACTATATGCTCCGACGTGGCTACAGCATAATATTGGGTACACAGATTAGATTCCACCAGGCCCAGGAGATGCAGTTTGTCTCTATAAGCGCCATGCCCAGTGATGAAGTGCGTTAGCCCCTCAGATATCACCAGATCACCTAGTTCTAATCTCTCCTCCACTGAGGAAAAGAGTCCGTAAACTCTTCTTCGCTTTGTTGATCTGTTTCATTATTGTTGCCATTCTTTAACCATCTCTCCCCTGAGCTGGTGTAAATCCTCAACCCTCTTTCCCAAAATGGTTAGTACTTTTTTAGGATTTTTCCTTTTCAGCCAGTAACTCGCCGCCATTTGTATAATTTGTAGGTGAATGGGTGGGGTCACCGCCGCAACCTGGAGTGCCTCTGTCGATGTTGTTCTGGAAGCCCTTGTTGATCGCAGCAGTAGTACCCTTTGTCCTCTGTTTACTTCTAGTGATTGCTTGACGTCTTGGATTCTATATCCCCATACGCTAGCTTCATATGCTACTATGGAGCGAATAATTGTATATGTTTCAGATTTTTATGGCTTTTACCGTAGCTTCTGTAGTGTATTTCCTGAAGTTTAGCTTTTCATCTAATATAATGCCTAGATATTTGAAATATTCTACTCTTCCAATAGGTAGATCGTAAATATGTAATTTTGGTGGCATTTTCCCAACTTAATTTACCTAATTATCTTTGAATAACATTTTTTTTCAACTGATACCTTTAATTCTTTCTGTGCCGCACCACGATGCAACTATTTCTGTAATTTTGTTTGCTTTCCGTTCTTTGCCTTTTCTGTTATTTCCAGATGTCACAACTGCTAGGTCATCAGCGTATCCACCACCGCATTTATTTCTTCCAATCCGTCTAGCTCAAGCAGATAGGGCTGAAATGCAATATCCCAAAATACCGGTCCGAAGATCGATCCTTGGGAGCATCCTTTTGTAGATATTCTCTCTCTTGTCCTACCGACTGATATTATCAGGATATTCTGTTCTCAAATTAATTTTTAATTAAAAGCCATCGGTCTAGATGTATCTTTATCATTTTTAGATTTTCCAATTAAATAAGTAGATAGTTGGATAAAAGACTTGATTCTAAATAAATATATAATTGAGTTTAATTTGTGTTTTGAAATGACTGGAGAAAATTGACGTTAAAGGCCGCAAAAATCAACGTTCCACAGCTAGCAGCAGTAAGTTGCTGAAGTAAATTCATTAGAAATTTACAATTTATCATATGTTTTTGTATTATCTTTAATATTCGTATTAATAAATGTTGTTAAAAAATCAAAATGAGTCGGAAAATTAATTTTGAAATTTCGAGTTTAACATACTAAAAACCTGCTAACGAGATTGATAGTAAGTTTTTATTTCAAAGATTAGATTTGGAACACAAAATGTAAGTAGTTTCTCCATTCCCATAAATTGAGGAATTCTCCGAAAGAACAGCTTAAGTCGAAGACACTCGAAGTTTCATCTTGTAGTTTAAATAAATTAATTACCCAATGTTTTCCTGTATTGTGCTACCATCTATTACTATTTTATGAAGTTCTATAAATTAAATATAAATATCAAACAACTATGAAACGGATGCATTAAGCAAATATTTTGAGATACGGATTTTCATTTATATTCTATGACTAGTGGGGCTGTTAATGCGTAGACCCGTTTTGTAAGTTGGAGGGATGACGTCTCTCGGGGAGTACTTTTCCAGGAATAGAAATGAGGAAGTCCAATGTATTAGTCTAAGTACCATCACAACATTCTCCTGAAAGAAAACTGAGGGAAACCCCAGGAAACCTTAGTCAGAATGGCCGGTAGCAGGGACACTTACCTCTCCAGTACCAGTCCAAGTTAAGCCACCGCAACCACTAGATCACGGTAAGGCGACAGCCCAGGTGCACAAAGTTCTGTGGAAAAAAGTATTTGATGACAGAGCACTCGACAGGCAACCAAGAGATCTGGCTTTAATTCCTGGTAATGGCAATGTGAAAATTTGTGTATTTTCAATTTTTTCTTCTTTTGCTTTCGGGAAACATTATTAACATACTTTGCATAAACTTACATATTCTGCATCTTATTAGAATTTAACAAGGTTACAATTTCAAATAACAGCTGTGATGAAGTTATTTTTAGTTTTATCTCAACTCCTATTGAACAGAGTAAACAATAACAACGTAGAAGAAAGCAGGGAAGTTCGACTGAAAGATAATGCTCTGAGATCTTGACGCACATTAAGAGAGTAAAACTTGTGCTTCACCACAAGATGCTGCAATTCCAAAATTGGGATCACAAGCTGTCGCGCTTGCTCTTGGTGGCAAGACACTGCAAGTACTTATTTCCTTGGGTAGCAAAACCACCAGATGGTCATGTCTTCTGTTCCATTTTCTCAGCCCTAATTTCTTCTAACGGCCTCGCTAGACTCATTCTAACCAGTTTGAAGACGGGGAAATTGGTTGAAGAATTGCATTTGCCAATGCTGAAAATTGTCCTAAAATCTTAACGCGTGTTGAATTGCAGTCCTTCATAATAAAGGAAGAAGTTTCGTTGTTTATGTAGTAAAAACATGTTTTCTTCATTGTTAAGGAAGTTTATTTGAACCTGTAGAAAAGGACTTTATATTATGTAAATCAATGTCTTAGAGTAATTAAAGTTGTCTTGTCTAGGCTACAAAACGTGGAATCATGGCAATGCCAATGGCGTACGTATTTCTTTTCCCACCACTTGCACAGTGTTCTAACCAAAGAGATACGTATTTTGCTTTGAGTAATAATACGGCACCGCTACTGATGCAGGGCAGTAGAGTACGTAGCAGAGCAGGACGGCTACATAGTGCACTACGTACTTATTAGAAACTTTACAGCGGGGACCTTATCCTACCAAAATCACTTACTGATACTTTAAAATTTGTGTGCAAACATGTATACGTACAAGAACTGCCGACCTCGTAGTCGTGCTGGTTAGGGCGCTAAGCCAGCGACTCGTAGGTCCCGGGTTCGAATCCCGGATGGGGCATGGATTTTTGTTTGCGGATTTTATAGACTTAACTGCTAATGGACTCGAGACGGACCGAAGTCGTTAGTTACTAAACTGGCCCCACACAATTTACATATTTACATGTACAAGAACTAAAAGAAAGTGTTTAGGTACAGCGTATGTGTTTAAATCACTCACTTGAGATGTTTAAAAGATTCTTTTGGGATAAAGAAGAAGTATCCTATTATACAATGCATGATGGATAATTACCTGATGGTAAAATCATAGAGAATGGTACACAGAGAATTAGGTTATATTCTTAAATGTGTGCGCGCTTTCTCTGGGCTTCGAAAAACTTACTTGTCTCACCGGTAGATGTCTCTGAGATCAATAGCATATTTTCTTAAAGATTCTGGTAAACTGAAATGTGATTGATTCAGCATTTCCTTTTAGTAGAAATATGGCAGTACGAACCAATCATAAACTTGAATTTACCAGTATGTTTAAGAAAATAAGAATTGAGCTCAGAGACATCTACCGGTGAGAAAAGAAACTTCTTCGAAGCCGGAAAGTAATGGGCAGATATTTATGAATGCTGGCTCTCTGTATGGTTTGTGGTAAAATTAACTCATTGCGTCTAGTCTATTTTATTTTGATTTTCCCAGAAGTTATCACAGTAAAAAAAATCCAGTTTAATCTCTTTTGGTCTTTCTAAGCCGTGGTGATCTTTTTACTTGTCCCATAGAGCTATGATACCTGAACTAGTAGAACTAGTAGCATGCCTTTTATTTTATTAAGTTTTCAACCAGACAACTTGTTGCTACAAGAAGAACACATTGTAATGCGAGTGAATATTTATTCGCTTTAAAAGCGGTGACCCACTCTTTCAGTATTTGTGATCCTGAAGAGAGTAAAATATTCAACTAGGTGAGAAAGCAAGTGGGATTGAAGTGAAGATCGTGGTGGGAATGGACGGTCGCCAGTAACCAAAGAGAACTTTCCACGTAGATGTTGAAGAGATGGTCTAGGATTATCGACTGCTGCACTGCGGAAATTCTAAACTTTGCTTTACAAACAGAACTCGCACACACACACACGTATGGCATATATATATATATTTATATATATATATATATATATATATATATAGTCTTCTGAAGATAATGAGCTTCAAAATATGCGCAGCGTTTTCCCAAGTTAATAAAACATCGCATACATAATATGACCACAAAAGAGGGTAACATTTGTGTATGCATATTGAAGCTCAGAACTGTTCCCTGTCGCCCAACAGGCAACGCTTTGCTTAGTTCTGAATTCGTATCCACTCCAGGTTTAAGTAGTTTTGTTCCAAATACCTTTGCAGATTAAAAAAATGACGAGATCAGACTTTATTTTAATCTTGAGTGTTTAGCTGGGTAAAAATACTAAATCCTGAACGGGAACTAAAATTTGAATGTACATAATAATGGAACCAATTCTTATTACATAACTTTGCTAGATTTCTCGAATTTTCTTAATGCAGATGTTGAATAAAAAGTGTTATCCGTCTCTACCTTACCAGTCATTCGTAAGTAATCTAAATGATCAAAAATATAGAGACAATATCCAATCTTACGTTTCAATCCTTCAGTAAAAATTGTGCCCTGTCCTTTTACTACTGAACTACTTGTAGACGAACAACCTGACTGTTCCTTATAACGTGTATAGCCTTTTTCAAAAAGCAGGTCTGGAATGGAAAGATCGAAGACCTATAAGGAACTTGTATCTAACTCAGAGAATGAGAGTGTAAGGGGATAACG
>JAGDQP010030904.1:0-11783 GCA_022664845.1 Lepisma saccharinum | reverse complement strand
TATGTTCGATCGAAGTTAGAATATACTGCAGTAGTATGGCATCCTAATACAAAGAAGAACACACGGGAAATCGAAATTATACAATCTAAAGTTGTTCGCCTTTTAACATACAAAGAAATAGGAATATATCCTTCGAAAACTATTTGGACGTAGTAAACAAGTACTCATTCCAATCTTTGGAAAGTAGAGTTAATTTTCTACTATCTTTTCTACACAAACTAGTACATAGTAAAATTCACTCAGAAAAAATATTATCCGAAATGAGGTTGCACGTCCCGCAAAGAGTTACTCGACTTCGTAATGCTGTTTTCGACCTCCCGCCCCAAAGGACCAATGTATTAGATATATCGCCTATCAGGAGAATGTGCTCATTATATAATTGTATTCTAAAAGCATGTCCAGAGTTAGACATATTTAATGTAAATACAAGTGAATTTCATTGTTATATGAAGTAATGAATTGCTTTTACAGAATGTCACCACAAAACATCAAATATGAATACAGTATCTTGAAGAATATATCATATGTACAATGAACACCTGAACTAGGTACATAACCTGTTGTGTTCAATAAAATAAATACATAAATTTTGAGTATCACGAGAAAAAAGATAATTCGTGGCACTTTCTCCAGGAAGGGTTAAGTCGTGAGAACTTCATTTTTATGAAAACTGGTTTCTTGACTAATTTCGGGTCGTTAATTAGCGTGGTTATAGTTTCTCGTTTCGAAAATGCGTTGTTTGTTCGCTATGCTTTGGTTAACTTGTCATCCCAGTCCGAAATTGATGGACATATGTTTGAATGCATGTTCTGTTACCTCTAAAATGTGATATCTATATCAAACCACAACAAAAATTGTTGAGTGCACAGTAACGTGTCAGACAAAGGTCTACATAATTCCATGTGTCAACACATGAGTCTACATGAATCTACACAGGCTCAATTTGTGACATGTCTACCAAAGTGTAGTGGGTAAAGAAACGAATGAATATCACCACGCCAATTAGTGGCCCGAAATTAGTCAGAAAACGTATTTTCACATAAATCTAACTCACACGACTGAAGGACTTCCCTTGTTAGCAATATTATTTTGTGGGCTAGATTGTCAGAAATGCATTGAATACATATAGTTTTTAACGAATCGATCTACATTTGATATCTTACTTCCATATTTAAATGTTTTGTGTAAATAATACAAAACTGAAACCTCAACAACCTTCTTCCTTATCAGTAAAAACAGATAAATCTGATTCAGTATTTAATTACAGAATATGGACAGAGCAAAAACGATTAGGAATTAAACTACTTAGAGGAGCACAGGATAGCATTTTATCTTTTAAGAAGCGAGAATGAAACTAACGCTGATAAAATGTCTAAAAGTAATAGAAGGTATGACATTTTCTATATTATTATTTTGTATGATTTAACATGTTTTTTAAAGTAACAATTTTCTCTGCAAAGGTTTGCTGACATTTTAAAAAATAAATATACTCGCATGTTGACTTTGTTTTCAAACTTTATACTTTGCGCACAGATTAGATACAAACGTTTTATTTTGAGCTACACTTTTAGACTCTAATTGACAGGTGGCAGTGTGTTGTGGAGTCCGGTGGAGACTATTTTCCTGACTAACGGTAGTGTTTCAGGTAAGTTATCGTTCTTTTCCTCACTGTACAAAAGTACTACATTACTTATGGGGTAAGGTGATAACTACGACAACTGAAACCAAAGATATTCTTTACTGTTACCATGAGAAGAAACTAAATGGACCTCGGTTTGGACATAACCTAATAAAAATGTTTGCTTTGGTAAATATGAAAAATTATGTAATGTGTAAAGGTCCTACTTGTAAATAAAATCTTTTTTGAAACTAGTATAGGCATACTAAGAAAATTTTAGAGGGTGGCCCCTCCAAAGCCCCTCGACTACACTTCTGGTAATGATACACATACCTTCCCGTGATTTTGGTTCGTGAAAGGTTTCGTTCACTGTCACGTGAACTTTGTTTGCTTGTGATGTCAGATTGTAAACAAAGTTTAATTCCTCTTCATTGTCGATTTTCATTAGTTGACCACCTTCTTTCTCACATAAATCTTTTCCACTTTCATACATTTGTGCTCTTCCTTTTGTAATCCAATAACAACTCTCTTTAAACTGTGTTTGGTTTCTAGGGCAAGATGGATCTGTGGAGATAAGAACTATTATCAATATGACATAAAGTAATGAAATATTCTTCTTACACTAATATGCCTCAACATTCATCGTAATTAGTAAACTTGTACCTGTTTATTGTCTCAGTATTGAAATATGTCTACTGCAAACAGCCTGTGGTTTAAACTTCCTAAATAAACAACTGGCTGCGAAAATAGGAACAATATTTAGCGGACGTAAATGTTGTTTCAGGAGGTCATGGGTTCGATCCCACTGTTTCTTGATTCAAGGTTGAAATTCCCTTCATGTTGCCTTGTGAGGCTTGATGTGATAAGACAAGTACATTTCAAGCTTGATACAACCTTAATTTTTGCTAGTTAAAATATGTTTGAACTTAAAACCCAATTTGAAGCTTGTCTAAACACTAGGCATGAAAAATCAAGCATGATTTAAGCTTGATTCAACATATTTGCTTAACAAGCTTGTTCACAGCTTGTTGGCTTGACGTTTCAATGCCAAAACAAGCTTGATTCAAGTTGATTTTGCTATGTGGGATACCACCGGCCGCCCATCCTGACTGAGATTTCTCCAGGGTTATTAACTTAGGCCCTGGCTGACTACTTTCCACAAAGTTTCCCTTACCCTATCCTATCCCGGCCAGAGCCATATAGTAATGTCATCTAAGAGTTAGCGTCTTCTAACAGTACGCACACGTAATATCTGATATTTGTTAGCCTTGTTTGGTATAAGATCCATTTCACGAGATAGTCTTTGTGAGAAGATTGTGTTGTACGGTAACGGTTACTGGTTTCTCTTCTTTTTCGGGAAGATATACCCAAGTAATGTTTTTTGTAACTTCAACTATAACATTTACTGTTTACCAGAGAAGGTGTATACTTACAACCATATGAGACACACGTAAATAACATCATAAGTGGATAGATCATTCCTTAACAACAAACAAGAGCTTACAACCAATGCCGTAGTTGATCAGTATTGCAATCTACAAGAACTCGATGTATGCGCTAAGTTATGGGTAAGAGAACGCACAAGTAGAGCGTTGGTTAGAACCTTAAGAGTACGCGCGTGGTCTTACAATCCGTAACTACTTTGACTTATCCAAATTAACAACTTATACAATTTAGATTATATGCTAAAAACTACTTCTTTTTTTCTTCAATGTAAAATTCAATTTTATATCAATTCAATCAACAAGAATGTTGTCGAATAAGACGTTTTTGAAGAAGATTTCTAATCGTGATTTTATTTCGCAAACTGTGTGTTCTAAACTTTGAAGCAGATGTAGCTATACGCATGCAATGAAACTTCTACAACTGGAAATCAACAACCAACTACGCAAGGTAATAGTTCCAGGCATATAGTTGGCAATCAAAGATACTAGTTTCCTACCAAATCGAAGTTAAAAGTGTACGTGACAACCACGTCAAAAATCCGAAATATTGTCGGCTTCTCCATATAACGAAGACATTTCTCGAAATGAAACAAGGGTCCAAGAAGCAACAAGACGTTATTCCTCTAAAGGCAGTGGGAAAAACTTTGCACTTTTTCAAAGCTAATTCATCTAAAAATTATATCAAAATGTCAATAGTGATGGTTCATTGTGTGCCGGATGTAATTGAAGGTTTTTAGAAATATTTGTTTACCAATGAAGAAAGTTGTTTGGAATACGAGGCAAAAGGACTTTTGTTTGTGACTACTTTTAGTTGCATACTCTTAGACGACTATTCGTCTAAAAGTACGCATTTGCAGACTTGTTTTCCTTTCCTGTAAACTATATGCGCTGTAGAGATGTGTTGCTTATTATCCTTTAGCAGGAACAGAAAGTTGCAAATAGTGTATTTTTCCTTTTGGAAAAATAAACCTGAGATCAATAAATGAAAAAAGTTAAGAGCGTACTCTTATCCGACTTTCCTCTAAATACCTAAAGACCATATTCAAATTCGGAACAATAATTGTTTAAGTTCAGTTTATATATTGGTATTACGTTACGGTATAATTGTTATTTCGTGCATGTCCGAAAGAACAAAATATGTGGAAATAAAGAAGACAACCTGGATTTCTATTGAAGATACGATCACATGACCAAAACTCTGCCTGAGAATTAATTTGGGGCAGTTACAATGACATACATTTTCCCTGAAACATAGTAGTCTGATTGGAAATTGGTCTGCTCCAGAGTGCAGTATTCATAATAGAACCACACGTTTTGTGCTTATAATTGAAGAGCACAGAGAAAGGAGGAATGTCCATGAAAGGTGATTTCTCGTAAAATGCATTTTGAAGTTTAACTCTCCCATATATTGTAAAACCCGCTGTAACTTGTGGATTATTTACGCTTTGGCTAGAAACTTTCCTAGCGATTAGGTGCCATTGTGTAGGCCTAGTACCTGTTACAAGTGAAAATTCATTTATTTTTAAATGGACATCTCCTTCTTCCCCTGCACGCTTCAATTGATATTACATGCATTATTATTGTCCTACAACACGAGCTGTGAAATTACAATATTTTAAGGACTTATTCTAATCACTTACATGCCATTATGATAATAGTTTCTTCTATATCACTTGATTTGAGGAGAACTGTATACTGTTTCCCGTACTCTACTCCTGCCACTGTTTTTCCAAGAGCTTTAACATCCGCGGTATAAGCAGCAGATTCCTTTCCTCCATTTGGAACAACTTCCAAATGTATTGTCTCGTTTTCTTTGTACTCAGCAATTTTCTTCAACCATTTAACTTGAAGAGTTCCTTCAGGAGAGACTGATATTAATATGTCCTTGTCAGGTTCTGAAAAGATATGAGAACATGTAGTGTAACATGTTACTACTTTATCCGGGTTTTGATATATTTTCCTATGTGCAGCTCACAACGGGATAGATAGAATATTGTTTATTACTGTGTTGTTACAATGCAGGATATAACAATGTCAATAATCATAAAGTGTTGCAATAGAATTAAAGAATAAAAGCGTTAGTGACCAAAGTAGCCGGGAACTGGGTCTACTTTGGCCAACTGGTTTTCTATTACAAATATTGAAAGTAACTCATCCGATTGTGGGGTTGTTCAACCTCTTTAATTTGTAGAAGTCTCCTCCTGTAATGTTAACATATCTCATAGTGTTAAACTCGCCAAATCCATTGCAGTTTCAGAAGGAAATGAAACATTAGACCCCTTTCAGTGACATAATGAAATATTAGACAATTGTATATCGATTTTCCCTCTTACATTAGTGAATTCTATTTTGTACTCAAACTAATTTGACTGTGATTAGAATTCAGGTTCGACTAGATATCGTTTAACTTACTCATCATCTTCACGAACTTTGCACTCGTAGTATCAACTTTTCGATTCCCAGCGCAGATTTCGCAAAAACATTTTTCACATTTGATGCATGAATTCAATCGTGTCCACGGTAATATTCCCAATTGCATTTGCAGATTTAAAATATTTTTTGTCTTCTCTTTCTCTTGCTTATCTACTCTCGACTGGGAATCTGTAAACTGCTTTTAGCCACAATATCTTACCTTTCCTCGCTACTATTGTGTTAAACATATTAAATATAAATTTAGTTTATTGTTTTGATTAACAGTAACACAGACAGTCATATAAATATTTTTAATGTTAAAACCAAAAACGAACCAAGTAGCACCTACGGATACTTTATGGTACTTTCAGTATTATTTACAAGTTGACAATTATAGTTGTAAGTATTTAAAAATCTTTTGTCTATGAATTGTGAACTTCATAAAAAGATTACTTTCACCTTCAACTGCAGAGAGTTGGCTTGTGAAAGAATAGAACCTCTCACGATTCAAACAAATGCCATCTTTAATGTTGTATATGATATTCAATAACAAGTGGTAATTGAAATAGTGTCACAAGGTTCATGAATTATTTTGGTACGGAAGTACAATTAACACTCCAGTTTTTGTTTTTATACTTTCAAACAAAATGTTAAGAAAAGCAACTAAAGTTAGCAATTTATCTTTCCCCAGCTTATTAACAAATATTCTAATTAAACGAACACAAAAAACAACATTTATTTCAATAATTGCATTACATTCGTATTTACAGTTTATTTGAACACGAAAATGTAATATATTTCTTAATTAGATATAGTCAAATTTTAAAACATGGCCAATAAAATCTTTCCGCAAAAGTTGCACAATATAGCAACATCGAGCCGACAATAGTTGTTATCGAAATGTAAGATTTTTTTTTTAATGTACACAATTGACAAATTTTACAACAAAGTATCAGTTGGAATTCTTGCGAACGTAAGCATTGTTTGCAACCATGACAAATGAAATCCATCTACTGCAAACAAACAGATTCGTGACTTGAAATTTTCTCTGTTGACATTTTAAAAGTGAGTAAAATTATACTTGTTATAAATTCTACATTTTATTGTCCTATATGACAAAAATAATTCTTAATATGTAGTTAGTTCTTTGAGGTACTAACATAAGCTTCTTTCTCTCTTTTAACGTTGAAACTTGTTTTTAGTCGACGGTGGCAGGCAATATTTGCCATGGGAAAAAAGTGAAATATTTTATCTCGTGAATGTATACGTGTGTTATCAAGAGATTTTGCTATGTAAACTTTGAGAAATTTTAGAGATTAAGGAATATGTTCTATATTTTGAAAGAAAAATTACTATATTAATTATACTGTCCCCAAAATGATGTAGTAAGTACTCAAAATCGGTAGCTGGGTTAGATTTTCTGCTTATCTTAATTAAATGCAAAATGTAATTGTTAAAATTCAAGTCTATTATATCGAACTTTACAGAAGTGTATACAATAGACACTCTACAGTACAGTACATTTTTAATTGTTACCAACTTCTTACCCGTTCTCCTTAAATTTCTAAAAAATATGAAGTGGAAAAAACAGTTCTCTTACAATGACAGGTCCCAAAATGCCAACCCGAATTTTATACAAAATGTGTGGGTATTTTATAGTTCTTTGTTCATTGATTGCAAATCTAGCTTCCGTTTTTCATCTTTGTCAAATAGTTTTCGATTTATTCGCAGGAGGACGTGCACAATGTCTTAACTTCAATTACATACATTTTTGCCAGTTAATCCAGAATATTAGTTCCAATATCAGTTTGTAAAAAATAAAATAAAATAAAAATAAATAAATGCTAGAAAGCGTTCAATGCATATGTTCGAAATCAACCAAACAACTCACCTTTGAAGCAATTCACCAAAATACTCATTCTATAACTCGAATGAGAAAAGCTTGTCGAAAACACTTACGATGATGCCGTGCTTGAAAATATATCTGGAGATGCTAAAAAGTAGGAACTTATTACTAGTTCTTGAGATCGTATCTTTGCGGGGGGTATTCTTGCTCTGTACTTCAACACTTTACTGTCGCATCCTGAAAGAAACACTTGCGTGATGTTTCAGAGACACCAATGTTGGTATTTTCAACTAGTTTTTCTCATTCGAGTGGTTTTAGAAGGAACATTTTGGTGAGGAGAATCAATTACCTGACTTGATGCTGATCCCTTGAACGACCTTTAACGTTGTTCACATAATAACGCTGGAAATATTATTCTGTACCATCCATTCAAAAATTATTAAAGTTATATATACTACGCGCCACCATGCGTCTAAATCGGAAATTATATTACTGTAACAAAAATGGAGGCCAGATCTGGAATCAGCAGATAGAAATTACATCAACAATTTATACGAGGTTTAGACTACATTTCACAACTTTCCCTTTTAGAATTCAGAATATATTCTCTTGTATGATTTTCGAAATGAGTACGTAATCATCTAGTTTAGAAGCTCGAAGGAAATGGAAGAACAGTAGAAAACTAAAACTTACGTGTTCTGAAATATAAAGGATCAACTTCTCCAATTTTATTGAATTGAAGAAGTTCAGCAACAACCACCAAACTGTACTCATGAATACTCTTCAGGTCCTGAACATCTGCTTCTAATTCTTCATCTCCAGAAACTTGAACTATTTTACAATTTGATTGGTCTACCGGGTCATCTTCATCGAGAAATTTTCTAAATTCGCAGCACTTTATTGTGTATCTCTCAGGCATCCATAATGATTTAGGATGTTCCCATCTTATACGAGCATTTGTTATAGACCTGTTGACGATCTTAATGGCAGATGCATCGGGCTGTCCCATAAGATCTAGAATAAGTTAGAATAATTGAAAAGATATTTTGATGCTTAGTGTTTTCAATTAGATCATTCATTTCTTTTTCTATGTACTGATCGTTAAATACTCTTTAATATAAGGAACTAAAATATAATATAGAATTTAGTACCTATGTTTTCTGTGGAAAAATAAATGTACACTGTCAAAAACTGTTTTACGGTGCATATAAGATTACCGCAACGGTCCGTAATGCTCTTTCATTGTAATGTCACCGCTACGGTAATAGTGATATCACTGCGCCCGTATTGCTAGTGGTTTTATGTTAAAAGCAACATCAATTACAATGTACATTTATTTTTGTACACAGAACATGAATATTAGCACACTGATTTTACAGTACAAGCAACGTATTTTACAGTGTAAGCTCTCAGTGATAAAATTACCAAGTAAATTGTAATACTTTTTGAACAGTTGCTTCATAATTGAAAAACTCCAGTTTCTTTTAAGTGATCGGTGATTGTTGTTTAAAAAAAATATTACTAGGATATTACAACAACTGATCTCTCTTCTTGTGTGTGTGTGCTCTTACCTGACACATGATATTCACAAACGTATGGAAGTTGTTTTTGACAGACGTCTCCTGTCCAATAATATCCAACACCGTAAATAGTTTTCATGGCCTTCAAACAACATTTGTACTTCGTTAGATGAACATTCTTGTTAAACTTCTGGTACGTATTGTGACTTCCATCTGTCCAAGAACTCTGTCCTAAAAATATTTTTAGAAATAGAAATAGAAATATAATATGCAAGCAAATTATAACTTTCCAAGTCCAAACGATGATAAAAATAAACAAATCGTCGAAAAAAAAACAGTATATTTCCTTTTTTTTAGAAAACATAATCGATTTTTATCAGCGTAATGAATCATCCGATCATTCGATATAGTCATTAACATGGTCAATTTAGTTTCAAAACACGAAAATTCATTGTTGAAAATATCAGTCCTAGTCAGTGAATTTACTGATTTCTTAGATAAGTATTTAATGAAAGGTATAAATACTTTCCCCTTATTACTCGAGAATTCTGTAAGTAATTAGGTTAGATGCCCTATAAAAAGAACAAGCAAATATTGAAGTAAACGTGATTTCGTGCTAAAACTTCCATAATTAAACAAATTTAGTAGTGTAATTGTTTCGCACTTGAAGATCACAGGAAAAGGACGTGCTTTGTCTACTTTGACCATATTGAGAAGATCTTTTTGTTCTTTGAAAGATTTTTTTTATCAAACTGTCATGCATGAAAAAAATATGCATAGTACGTATATTGCAAGGAAGTCATATTTGATGTGCAGATATACGTAATGCTAATTGTGCAATTTTAAAATACTCTCCTCTAAAATCGAGAAAATAGACAAAAGTCCGTTATTTTCCTGTGATCTTTACTTCTTTTCATGTTTTGAATATAATATAATTTATCCTTCAGTAATATTGATTGAAGGCAATATTAAGACTCAGAAAATATTGGTTCGTTGATGATTCATTTTTTCCTACAACACGATGTCCCGGACATAATACATTGCATTATTGTTTGGAATATGATCTAAAATCAAATAAAAGACTCAACTCTTTAAATTTCACTACAAATGAACATTGGTAGGGGTTAATGGAGATATTATTCTAGTGAAGGAAAAGAAATGCTTAATAGGCTTCAAGACCAAACAATAAAGCAATGCGAATCTTTAACCTTCTTCACAAACAAATCAATTAAACATTAATCAATATATTTACCTTTAAACTGTGTATCTTTGCACAAATTCGCTCCAATCCAAATTTCGCCAACTGTTGCTTGAAGAGCGTTCATCAATTGTTTCTCTTCAATATCGTTCATATAACTTACCAAGTGACCACGTTTAGATGAACAATCTCTTTCTGCATCGTACCATGTACGACCAAATTTATTTATTTCGTAGACAGCCACAGCTCCTGATTTTTCCAAATTCATGTGTGTAACTCGGTTACCTATTGGGGTTAAAGATTAATGTTTCAAATTTCGTTTACAACAGAATTAAACATAGCAGTTTCATTCATGTAGATGTTGTCTTGCATTTAACTATTTTGTTTTCAAAATAGAGTCCAGAAAGTCAAATTTTCAGGCACGTCTTTTGTCTCATAAAAGGAGTAGCTTGAACTACTATTACAGCTCTTAATTGTAACAGTTATATTTTATACAAATATATAACAACTTGCTGTTGGTTTGAAGTATTCAGCTTAAAAATAAATTTATAGGCAAAGAAAACTTGTGTCTAATTTTCCAAGTATTGATTTATAGTTGATGAAGCTAATGTTATGTTGTGTCTACATGAAACTCTTTCAGTCTTGAATAGCAAACATTTTAGAGTTCTGTCATCTAACAGTAGATAAAAGTTTTAAATATTATTTAAACGAAATTATTTTAAGCATACAATACATATTATAGAACGGTTTCTATTATATTTATTTTCTCTTTATTATTATTACTAACAATAATAAATGTAATAACGATGACAATAAATAACACATATGTTAATATTTGTTAACGCTTCTTTATTAAATTTGGTGAAATAAGTTAGTTGGGTTCGGTTAAACTATAGTCAAAGCTAATATGCAACATGAGCTACTCCCAAGAGTATATAAAAATATCAAAATAAATAAAAGACGAACCGAAACATTATAGTTAATCGTAGTGTATATATTCACATCAACCATATGATAGCTCCACGTAAAGACCAATAATTCCCTAATAACCAATTACATATACATTAACTAAATTCATATCGCATTCAGTAATAAGCTTTGATTCGTTGCTACATTAAAACACCAATAACTTTCTTTATACCTAACTAGCCCATGCGCACACAATTAAATATCTAATAATCTACATTACTAGTACTATTATTCAAACTATAATTCAGATATAATAGACACACACATTTCCAAATATATGAATTATCTAAGACGCAAAACTTTAACATTCCAAATTTTCCATGCTTGTGAACGTCAGCAAGCAAGACCATAAAAATGTCCAACCACATTTATTCCAGAATATATCGTCTTCATAGCACGTACTGTTGGTCTTGGCGCTTATAGCACAGTGGTATAAGTTATTTTTCATTCATAGCAAAGCGGATACAAGATTTCGCGTAACATTGCCAGATTCAACCTCCCTCGCTTTCGATCTTCAAACTCTCACTCTTCCTCTCCTTTTGCGGAATATGAATTGACAACGTTGGAGCTACTCGATTTGTCCAGATTGGCATTGAAATGGCCGTTACGCATTCAGGTAACAAAAACTGAGAATATTAGAACCGTTCAATGTTACTGAAATTTAGGGAGAAAGAATGTGAAATTTAGGGAAGAGAGAACGTATTCAAGATTTCAAGGTTATAGAGTTCCTTTGAGAATTCAAACTTATTTAACTTTCAAGAGGCGAGATTTAACA
>JAGDQP010030903.1:0-22270 GCA_022664845.1 Lepisma saccharinum | reverse complement strand
TCCTGCGTGTGAAATTGACAGCTTCACTTTTGCTCACGTTTACTTTGATTTTCCATTTGGAAAACCAAAGTTCCAGGGCATCTAAATGGTTTTGTAAATACTTAATTGCCTGGTCCGGTTGCCACCTATTTGCATACAGACAAGTGTCGTCAGCGAAGAGCGCTATGTCTGTTTTATCCGTTTTTGGGATATCATTGATGTATAAACTGAAAAGTGTGAGCCTTGGGGTACACCTGCCTTAATATGTCTTGTTGAGTTATGTCCTTTTACGGATATATAGAAATTACGTTTGGTAAGGTATGACTGTAGTAGATGTATGAGGTGGTTGGGTAGTTTGTTAGCAATTAGTTTGTAGAGGAGGCCCATGATACATACTCGGTCGAATTCCTTCTCAACGTCAAGAAAGATGCGACTACTGCATTGGTTTTTATTGAACTTGTCTGTAATGTTTTCTACTAGCCTAACAAGTTGGTGCGTGGTGGAATGTTTCTGCCTGAAGCCAAACTGTTCACTGATAAGAATATTTTGTGATTTGAAGTGCCTGTTAACCTGTTTGAGTATGACTGATTCTGTTACTTTCGCCATTATATTAATTAAGCTAATTGACCTGTAGTTTAGTGGAAACTTTGGATCTTTGCCTGGTTTAGTCAAGCTGTAGTCAACTTTATCCGTTTTCCAACATTGTGGGAAGTATTCATATTTTAGGATACTGTTGTTGCAAGGTTACCTTATAGGTATCTGGTCGGTGTGGCTCCCAAAAGAAATATAATAACATAAAAAAGAAAACTTAGTTGCCCACTCTTCCACGAGGGAAAGAGAATATAAATTTACACAATAAAATATAGACTTTTTAAACCTAACTTGCAGGAAAATAATATATATGGCCACACCAAAAATACCTTGCGACAAATCGGAAGAACGTAATACGTCTCCCCGAACCTTTTGTGCAGACAGGATTTGGCAGAAATTACACAAGCAGAATTATCTTGGACAAAACTGTTTATTGCAAAATACTGGATCTTTGATTGTTTCTCTATTGTTGATGTTGGTAGTGACTAATTTCTTCCCCCCGTTTGCTCTATCTAATGTGACAAAAGATATATTCTAACGTTATTTCTCAGGGAGTCCCACACATACAGCTCACTCACTCTGATCACTCTCTAAGGCAAATTAATAAATCAATTAAACATCTCATAAATGAGCCAATAAGACATGTGGGGACAAAAGGTCGCGCTTTCAGACTTCACCTGAAATAGAATACGCCTATCGATTCCCTATTCACAAGTCGGCTGTACTTGAAAGAAAACCCAGACTCGCGCTTAGATGTACTGGTCACTCTAATGAGACCGATTTAGCTAATTAGAACTAAAAGGAAATTGGCTCTGATAAAAAGTTTGTTAAAGAGTATAAAATTATAAAAAAAAGCAAACAATTAACAGCTGTCTTCCCGCGCAAAGCAAGGATAGACACTTACTTTAAAGAGGGGTCACGCCGGGATCTGTCCTCCTGCAATCTGTGACTTCCCGAAATAGCCTAGCCATGCTTTACATACACACTCACATACAGAATTGGGGACATTGAAACACACATAAAAATATACACTTGGGAGGATCTGTCGCTGAGACAGAGAGTTATAATGCGGATACCCGCTGTCACCAAGACAGTAATATTGGCAAGACAAAAGCTTGAATTTAACTCAATTACTTGCTGCGCCCCTTAATAGAAACACGCAGACTTAGCAATGCAACCGCTGTTGCTATCTCTCCCAGGAGATAAAATATTAATGCAAATAGTACTGGCGGAAGGCGCTAAGCACTTCCTTCCCCTTCAAAGGGTCCAGATTTCAAACGTTCCTAGCATCATCGAAGATCACAATACAGAGCGGCTCGGGACTCTGTACTCTCCTGTAAAACAAGGCATCATATTAATAAATTAAAAATTATAATTTGTATGATTGGCTAATCAGATAGAAGGAAAAGAGAGTTTGACGAATTCTGTGTACTTTACGAAATAACTTTGCTCTCTCAAATGAAAAGATACAAATAAGAGCCTCTGTTAGGAACCATAAGGCTTACCAAGCCGGACATTGCTGCTGGATGCTGCGTCGAAGTAAGTGGTAGGTCTGACGAGGTTAAACAGTGGTCAGTTGGCGCGGGCAGCTTGCTTAAATAGGTGGCGACCACCCAAGCCAAAGACAATGGCTGCTGACGCAAGTGGCTCTCAGAAGTTTAAAAGAGAAGCCCTGATTGGAGGAATGCTCCCCTAGTGCAGCTAGTTCCAGATTCCAGCTGCTTTCGTACACAGAATCGTCCAAGATTGAGCTGCTAAACTAAAAGAAAATCCTCTATATGTTAACATGAGAAAAATATACAAAACCATTACATGAGAAATACAGATAAAAAAAATACATTATTACAATGCACATTGATTACATTTTATAACATACACTTAATTAACCATCATTACACTAATTATAATTGATCTGCCCAGATCGTACCAATTAATACACACAAGTTATACATGAACAGCAATATAAAAAATTAAAAAAATTACATAGATAATTGAATTATGTACAAAGTAACAGGGAAGAGCATCGCGCCTGTTACACTGTTGATTATTCTTTTTAGGAACACAATGGCTTCGTTAGGAAGATATTTGAGCAAAACGTTTTGTATATTGTCGGGTCCACTGGCTTTGAATAGCTTTGGTTTCATTATATTGGACAAGATTTGTTTTTTCTTAACCTTTTTGAAGTTGGAACCATGTTCCGAATTGAAAATAAGTCATAACTGTTCGTTTCACGCTTCTATCATGACCTGGGTCTGATGAGGAAGTATTTGGTTGGAATGTTTTCTCCAGTGTATCTTCCAGAGCATTAGCTTTGTCTGCGTTTGAGCAAACAAGTCCATTTTCCCCGTGTAGGGAGGGAGTTCGTGTGTATGGTTTACTGAGATTTCTTGTAACCTTCCAAACCGAATTGTCAGTGATGCTTAATTTACTAATTTTATCCTCCCATTTGTTTCTTTTGTAAGTAATTATTTCTCTTTTGATCTGCCGTCTTAAGTTATTGATCTGATTTTTGTATCGGGGGTCCCGGGTGCGTTGATATGTTTTTCTGACGCCGTTCCGGAACTTTATTAGTTTTTTTATGTTTTCTGGGAGTCCGGATGTGTGATGTTGCTTCTTGTTGGGGATACAAATGGCTTTCGCATTCTCTATCACTTCAGTAAGTTTGAGTACTGCTGTTTCTATGCCTACTTTACTAATGATAGAATTTACTTTCTCGGAATGTTTTTCTGGATGGATTCACTAAACAGTTTCCAGTTTGTTTTGAAGTAATCGGGCAGT
Organism: Lepisma saccharinum; assembly: GCA_022664845.1. Classification (NCBI taxonomy): domain Eukaryota; kingdom Metazoa; phylum Arthropoda; class Insecta; order Zygentoma; family Lepismatidae; genus Lepisma; species Lepisma saccharinum. Next base: position 18,922 of record JAGDQP010030903.1, on the reverse strand, counting down.
TGTAAATTACTGTTAGTTTCAGGATGTTCACTAATTGAAATTGATATTGGCAGGTGGTCTGAATCTAACTAGTTTGTAACATGTATTTGCATATAATACGGTACATTATTATATAGCTCATAGTCCAGTACATCCGGCCGGTTACCGTTTGCAGGATAGTGCGTTGGCTGGTATTGGCTTAATGCTTGGAGCGCTGATCTTTGTAGGAGGGAATAGAGCTTGTTTCCACTCGGATTGGCTATTTCGTTAATTTCGTTAATTATTTTCCAGATGTCCGTTGTATCTATGCGGATAGAGGGTGAGTTATAAACCCCTACTATATTAATTGGTCTTTGGTTAGTACGAATTTTTGCTCCAATGGCTTCTACTGTTGAGAGCGGGGGAGGGGGAGTTCTTCATGCTTGAAATTTGATCCAATAGCAAGGAGAATTCCATGGCCCTGACCTACACCTAGCCTATCTTTCCTGTAAATTTTATAACCGTTTATTTTGATTGTTTTGTCTGGTGTGAATTTGGTTTCTGAGACCATACCTATGCTAATTTCATTTTCTAAAAGATGTTATTCAAATTCTGGCACTATTTCAGAAATGCCTTGGGCATTCCAAGAGATTAGTCGCATGGGGATACTAACGGCCATGTTTTTAGTTTTTTCATGTGTGTGTGTAATTGATTTCATGTGTTTATGATATTGTTTGAGGTTATGTTTTTGTGTGTGTGTGCGAGCCAGCGTTTTACCTGCGCCAAGTCAGCTGCCCAGGTGATGAACTTATTCAAAAACACTTGAATGAACTGCAATACTATCTTAATGTTACCATTATCACCAATTGTCATGATCATATCACCTAGTGCACCGTATATACCACAATTAGACTCCTTGAAATGCTTAGGGGTGAGAGGTTTCTTAGGAGATGGAACGGGTTCTCCAGAAGCCATGCGTATTAGGTTAGGAGGCTTCGGGAGCTGTGGATTTTTATAGTCCTGGGTTCGGGTGTGGTTTACGTAGTTTCTCCTTCTGCGACGTTAACTCCATCTTCTGTGATGCCAGCGCCATTTTCAGTTGTCGTCTGCTTGGTGTTTACATACATATTACAACACTTATTGTACACACGCTTTTGTTTACGTTATGAGTAGTCCTCTAGTTTGTTTACGTGTGTTGTAACACGTGGAATATCAGAATATGTTTTATCAACATGTGAATAGAATGAAGCAACTGTCATGGATAGAATGAGTGTTATTGGAGCATGCAATGAAGTGTATTTAAAAATCACAAGTGCAAAGGAAATTGAGTTTTTAGGAGATCAGTTGCTTCACAAGTGCATCAACTTCATTGATCAAATTTCATTATTTGCACTTGTACAAAACATTCTTTGGGCATGTTATATGATGTTGTAGCACATGTTTACCAACATGTTGACATTTTCCTATAGCCGTTACTTACTTTTAGAAATGATTGAATTGAACCTAACCATCAATCGTAATGGGTAGTACATTAAAATAAAAGCAGTACTCTAAAAGAAAGCGCTATGTAAGTGTTCTGTAATTTTAATACGAAAAAAAAAGTCAAATTATCAGGAATGGATATGTGTTATACTTTCCAATTATGAGAGAACTTCGTAGCCTAGGGAGGGGAATTGTAACATGCGTGGGGGCGGCTGTCACAACCAGATCCTTCGCGTTGCTTTTGACTATGAAACGACTTTCTCTCTCTTTTACACACTGTCCAATATACATGTCCCCTAGTATTTCATACAAATTGCTACTTATCCCTCCCACACACATCAAGAGAATTTCTTTACTATATTTTTCATTATTATTATTATTACTAGAATTGGATTCAAGATTGTCTGTTTTATAAACACACGCACACTTTTGGGTCATATAATTAGTGTGCCGTTCCCAACTGTTCGCTCTGTAAGGACAGAAGTACAGAAAGGAGGGCATAAAAAAAGAGGAAAAAAGAACTGGAAATAGAGAGAGAAAGAGGAAGATAGCATAAAGCGATGAAAGGCGAGATGAAATGCAGGATGATGTCAGGAGACACTTGCACAAAGATGGCACTACCTCTGTGCACGACAACTTCGATGATGAGGTTTTGGATGGGTTCTTTTATTTCTTTTTCTCTTTTTCTTTTTTCTCCTACCAAATCGAGGAAGACGGTAAGGTTAGTGGGGAGATAGTTTTTTGAGGGTGGAACACAGAGACTGATCGAGCTGTTTGTATGTGTGTGTGACTGGTGCACAAAAGGAACATGATCTCTGGTACGTCCTATGCGACGACAACAAATTGATACTGAAATGATTTTTCTTTCCTTCTTTTTTTCATCAAACAAGGGGAAAAGGAAGAAAAATTAATCTCAACATCAATAGAAAAAGATCAAGAACAAGTTAGGTTGTTTCACTATAGGTGGCATCGATTATATTTTTTTCTTCCTAGTTTGACAAGAAAGTAGTAAAAAAATGCAGTGAATTTCAAGATTCTAATGGTCGTTTCATAAATTAAGCAAAATGTAAAACTTTGATTTATCATGACAGTCTCATTCATTTGCAATATATTTACGATAAAACTCAGATTAATTTACCCCAAGATAACATTAGAACAAAATGGCGTGCTGTGACCTCTGCCAAGGACAGATGTAAGTATTTAATGAAATCTATTTCAAAAAGTTTGTTGATGTACTTATTTTTTTTTAACTTCAGAATACAGATATGTGTGTATTTTATTTTCATTCAGTTCAAAATGATATTTTCTTTGTGACTTGTTTATTTCTTTTAGTATTTCAGCTAGGTTTTGATGATTTCAATTTAATGTTACTTATCAAAAGGGAGGAAATCATTGTTAACGTTAACTTCAGTTTTATCATAAATAAACTTATTAAAGATAGATTCTTTCTATATTTCATAGAACTACTTACATTCAGAGACAACGAAAATTTATTATCTAACATTTTCTACGAAAGATATAAAAGCAACATCTGGACGAAATTACTAGTCGTTATCTGGAGAAGTTTCGAAGTGGAAAGAACGTGTACAAAATGGCGACACGGTATGATGATGGGTATTCAGTCTGGAGGCACGTCAATGACCCAAATGTCCCTGGGTACAATGAAGCGATGGTGGTTTGCCATTACCATCCATGGGATGAAAACGATGTTCTAAGGATTGGACCTACAGTTTAAAGTGCACTCCGAACTACTTGCGTTCCCATTGGGTATCGAACACAATACCCTTTGATTAGAAAGCAACGAATGTTATCACTCAACAGCGGGGGGCACAAAACACACCAGCAGCAGCAACAGGTGACGAATTTTATGAAACGTTGACTTTATCAACAGTCATATTTGCAGCACTTTACTGTAGCACGGAATTTCTGTTAAATTTCGCGAAAGTTCATCTAACTTATCATTGAAAGTACCTAGCAGACGAAAGACCTATTTGTTGTGCAACAAAATTCAAATTTGAATTAACAAAAATGAAAATGGCGGCGAAAATCTTGTAGTATTCTACCTTATTAATATGAAATAATACTAAAAATAAAAAAAAGTAATTTACAAAAGTATCACCAGTTCTACATGTCATCAAACACGATTCTAATTTTCGAACTCTCATATAAATAAGAGTTTGTTTGGTGTAATTCAAAAATAGTTAATCATTCAATAGGTGTTAATTTCCCCAGTAGGACACAAACGTTGAGAAACGGTGGATTCAACGTTAGTCCCGCTACGTAATTTCCACGTTGTTATATGCAGGTATGACCGGCTGTTCAACGGTATTTTTTAATCGACGTTTAGAATTTTCAACGTCAAGAAGGTTTTTGTAACGTTGTATTTCTCCAACTGTTCAACGGCTCAAAACCGCCTTTTTTGTTTGACCAAAAGAAAGCATTGAACTTCATCACGGAGAATTACTCACCACAGTTGCTGTCTTCATCCATTTCTTTCACGTTAATATATTGATTTTGTTCGTAAATTTTCCACCTATCTCCAGTGGGGCTCGAAGCTGGAACTTTCTGCATTCGTCGTTTGTAGCTTGTTATTCTAACGGCCATTGTTTACCAACCTTTTTCGTGTCAGGGAACCCCAGAAACATTTAACAGGACTTTGGCATATAATATTTTAATCTAGTCTAGAGCAAAATATAAAGTAGTTTTGTACAGTAGATGAACTAAACTACAATTCGTATGTTTTGAATACAATTTTACTGACTTTCGCGGAATTCTTAACACTACGTTGAGGAACCCTAGGGTTCCGCGGAACCCCAGTTGGAAATCACAGTGAATCTAACCACTCGGGGAGTAAAGATCCTCACACTCATGAATATTTTACTATTCCTTTTCCAAATATTTTATTTGATCTAAAAGACGACTCGTTCGACGTAGAAAGGATTCACCGCATAATTTGACGCCAGAGCAATCTGTTATTGTTACTGTAAACTAGAGTGGATAACGTATAGATAAAAAAAAAGCGAAATTTCTCAGCCTTCGCCCAACATGGCCGCCGCTCTTACGCCTTCTGCGTTTCTATTCACAAAACTTCCCCATGCCCCTCTCGTGGATTTTACTTGCTATCGCTCGTAAAATATCAAACCAGAGCAAACCTGTGGGTTTAGAATGTCATAGGGTTAGGAGGGGGGGAGTTAGGTTAGGTAATTAGTGAAGTTCACAAAATTTGAAAAAATGTGTATATTTTTAGAAAAGAGAAAAAGTTATTATTTTTAAAATAAAAACCACCCGGCTGGGAACCGAACCCGCGTTACCGTATTAGCTGTCTGAAGCGTTACCAGCTGTGGTTTGTCAGTGTTCTTTATACAGTTCTGCCTGACGTCACGCTCAATAAGTGAAAACGTGTGTCAAAACCGATCCGATGACGACTTGCACACCATACGTTCTCCTTTGAATGACTCCTGTGTGTACAACGTTACCCTAACTCCCAGATATGTTGTCAAATATCTCATGGGCCGGGATCGGAGAGAAAAATTCAACGAAGTAACACAAGATATATTCTAGTGTTGAATTCCAGCGTATACTAGAGTGACCATTCATCCCCGGTTTCCGGGCTGTTTCCCAGAATTAAGGCGTTAATCCCCGGCTATTTGCCTTCCCGGTTCGAAGAAAAAATATGCTTCAATAAATGTTATTGTTTTTATTAGAAAGAAACATTCAAAAACGACTTATGTCTAGGGCTGCCAGATCTACTCTTATCAGGGGCCCTAATTTTGTATTCTTTAGTTTTTCGCTAAATCCTTAGACTGTGTTCATTTTGTTATTTCTCTTTTTTAAAATCATAAATTATTAGGAATTTTCTGATTGACATACATGCTCATTTCCGAACTTCAAATTCAAGGAATATAGATAACAATTATTAAGAATGGAGTAATCTTTCATGTAGTGGTGGGTAGAAAGAAAAGGTAGCCAAATTTACAGTTGCAACAAGAAGTGGACTTATCCCGATTGTCCCTTGAATCACTGGAAAAAATATGGTCACCTAACCTATACATATGAATTTTACTTCAGGGAAAGTCTTTGTAGCATAAAAGGAACAGTAAAATATTAGTTATTACGCAGATCCTTCGTAGTCGAGTGGTTAGAATGACGAGCTACAAACGACGAGTGCAGAAAGTTCCAGCTTCGAACCCCACTGTAGACAAGTGGAAAATTTACAAATTCAGTACTTTGTTTTGGTCAAATGCAAAACGTGGTTTTGAGCCGTTCAATAGGTGGGCAAATACAACACTGAAAAAAGTTGTTCGTCGTCCGCTTCTTGCCGTTGAAGATTACATTGAATCTAAACGTCAAAAGACCCTTTGGACAGGCGGACATTTAGATACATACATAACGTTAAAATACCATAGCAGGATTAATGCTGAATCCACTGCTTTTCAACGTTTGTGTACTACTGGGGTTCGGTCCTCAACATCCCCAGCTCAGCCTCATTCAAGTCCTCGCATCGCGTTTCCCTCACACGTCCTCACCACAGCTCTTCAGTTCTCCTCATTCACCTGAACGTCTTCACTTCGCATTCAGTCTCATGTCTTTACTGTGGACTCAATATCACGTATCAATTTTACCCTTAGTCCTCACATTCACTCATCCTCATGCAGAGAGTTTATGTGGAAATGAGATTAGTCCTACTGAACTCCCTTTTGAGCTCAACATCTATATGCTTACAACTACAGACAAGTGCGTATATCATCATTTGCGAAGATGAACTTCTGAACTTCCAGTTTAAAGAATTGGTATGAACGAAGCAGGGATTCCGCCAGGGTTTTCAGTTGCGGGGTCAAAATTGGGAGGGTGTAAGTAAAGTTTTGTTAGGTTTTTATCGATATTTGACCGTCAAAAATTTAAAGTTACGGGTGCTCTATAGCGAATTTGGTGGGGTCACACCCCGTCACAGGGGCGTCTGGCAGAATCACTGGAACAAAGTGAATTCCTTTTCAAGGTTAGTGCTATTCGTTATGAACGAGATTGATGAAGCCTGTTAACCGGTAAAGACAACGCACGATAATAATTGAATCGAACTAAGTCAGAAAAACTAACTTTTCAAGAGAGTGAAAAAAAAAAAACACTGGCACATAAATTATATTCTATACAATGAAGTTTCACTTTTCTGGTTCTGTTATATGAGTCCAATCAGGATTTATTTTTCACAATCCTGGATATTCAAAAACTCCAAGTTTTGTGATTTATGGAGACATTTCAAAATTTGACTTAGTTAATTTTAACGAAGTATTTAATTAAAAAAATGAAGCAATATTAATATAAATGTTATAGTGGAATTTTTATACAAAAATAATGTTATCGCCCATACAATTAATTTTATCTTATCTTATCTTATACAAAAATTAAAATTTCAAATTACAAATGTGTATGCAGATAGTTTTATAATTATAACAAAACAATATTTGTAGTTTCTAACAAAAAATATAACTATGTATCTGCTTGAATCTTTCAACTTCCTTGAAATTTCATCACAAAATTATTTTGTGTGAGGGCTGTGACGTACATAGTGATAGACTTTTTTTTTACATTCTTTTCTTTAGTTCACAATGGTTCGTGCTGTCCTCAAATCTTGCAACGTTAATTTAACTCATTTCCCGACGTCATGCAATTTTGCACAGCGACGTAAGTCGGGTGACAATACACTATTCCATTGTTACTTTCATACATATTTTTAAAAATATATTTACGTATATTTTGAAAAAGCATATTTTACTATATATATTTTTTTAATGTGGACTTCTTTATCCTACCATAAATACTAGCCTACAAGGACGTTGCGTTTGACTGATTACAGAATATTTTAGGATTTGGGTGACAAAACATTAACTTGAGAAAAAGTATCCGAACACCGAAATAAATCGAAAAAAAAACTTTTTAGAAACATAATTTTCTTAAACAATTCGTACTAAAAAGTTAAAAAATAAGCATGTTTAGTTTATGCATGACTAAAAAGAAAAGCATGGAGCGCCCCAATTCAAGAATTTACAAAGTGACTGTACATGAAAGCGCGTTTCATGCTTTTATTTTTAGTCATTCATGAAGAAAATTATTTTTTACTTTTTAGTACGAATTGTTTAACAAAAGTATGTCTTTAAAAAGACTGGCGCTGATAATCACTTTACGATAATATTCCAAATTTAAAAATATGAACTTGGCGCATTACTTGGAAAATATAATGAGCACGATTTATTGTGTTAGTTTAAGTAGTGCATTAACGAAAAGACTTCGAGAATATGGGCATAAGGCCTGAACCCATATTCTGAATCAATGGTTAAGAAAGTTCCAAATTGATGTGAACACATTTAAGTTCCAGGACGATTCGCAAATCAAAAGAACAAATATAATGCACATTTTCGTACAACGTACGTCAAGTCAACTTCAGAATCAACACTCACAGAATAATTGGCAAATACACAGCTGCTATCTATCGAGAAAGTTTCGATTTAATTCAGACACCGCGTCCATCAGTGAATTCAAACATTCAGATACTGTGTTCAAAGGAATCAATTCGAAAGGCTTAGTGCGTTTTAACACGCACTGTAAATCTGATTGTATTGAATTACTATGATCGAAAGTTAATTCGTAGTTCCTTTTAACATAGGTCGATAGAATATGATCTCTTGGATAATTCAAAGAGAAAAGCGAAAAATGGGTTATTTTTCTATACAATGAGTTTCTATCATTTTTTCTATATAGAAAAAATGAGTTTCTATTCAACTGAAACGTGCGTTTTAAAAAGGTCACCGGTAGACTGACAGTACTCGGTATGGAGGGACTCTAATGGGGCCACACAATATGGCTGCCGCTGGTGACGTCACGAAAGCTATCTCTATTTTATTTCTAACTCTATCATTAATACCTCTTATCTACAATTTTTGTCACCTAAAGTCCTTTTAACATTGAAGGATTCAATTTTCCGAGCCCAATACTTTAATCTAAGAGTGAGACGAAACTTTAGCGACAATGGGTGAAGTGAATAAAAAGGGGTAAATGCTTACTTATACTTGCCTATTTTGAAGTAAATACTTGGTACTAACAAGTGAAGAAACAGAGAGTATACTTTCCATCAGGAGTAAATACTTATGCTTTGAAAGTAAATGCTTCTGTGGTAAGTAAATGCTCTAGACTTTGAAGCATTTACTTAAATAAGAGCGAATAAAAATAACTTACAAGTAAACTCTCAATTGAGACAAGACAATAAATACTCTTAAGTAAAAGCAAACTTTTATTCACCTAACAGACAACAGAATACTTTACTCGTGAGTAAATACTTTCGGGGTGTTCAAGATGCCAATCGAAATGTCAGCCTACTTTCAAATATAAGTATATAACTGCAAGAACTTGAAATTTTCTGAACCCAAGGACGACTCTGATTACACAACTTGTGAAATAATAATAATAATATTAACGGAGCACTTTACGTTTAGGGTTTATTATCAATATTTTATAATAGGTGATTTTGTAGAACTGATTTTGATTTAAAATAATGTAACAAAAGTTAATACATGTAGATGACACTTCTTGCTTGCTTACAAATTTATTTTTGAAGAAGTCGAAAAAATCTGTTCTTGTGTTTCATTGACGGTATTATCTAGTTTTACCGGATTTAATCTTGAAAAAGATATATTATGACGTCAATGGTTCAGCAGTACGTAGCCTACATGAACTTTCGAAATATTTTATGTCATATGTTTGTAACCCTATAAAAAGCTAATAACATTTCCTTCCATCTTCTCTTTTTTCCTTATCTCTCATTCGCAAACCAATCTAATCTTGGTTTTCTGTAATAAACTCATTTGCGTCATACCGCAGTTTAATCATTTTACCTGTGGTTAAAATGTGGGAGAGTGTCCAGGTCTCTACATCTGTCCACCAATCAACGTCCATTGCACACAACAGTGGCGACCCCTGCCATGGGGAATCGTTTCTGGAACAGACAGATGAAAAGCAAACGAGCGTGTGCTTTCAAACTCGGACACACGCAAAAATTCCTTCTTTATTCCAGGTGCTTCATCGTTTGGTTTTTTTGTTTTTTAAATAAATATATCTGCTTTCTTTTCAATTTACCATCCCATTCATTTCACCCGTTTTCGCCATCCAATACTCACTATATTGTCTGCATATTATTAACTGTTTGCAAAATAATTTGCGTCATAATGACGCAATTAATATCCACGATCATTATTACATGCAGCTGAACCTATTTTTGTTCCCATGCAAAAATGTTTTAATGAATACTGTATATGCATACGTTTCCATAGCTACAATAATATATATCGAGGGTTTACCATTGATACCTCTTATCTACAATTTTTGTCACCTAAAGTTAACCTAACGAAAGGAAAAAAATAGCGGATTTTCCAGTTGAAAGTTCGTAACAAATAAACATTCCGTTTACTTTTTTTTTTTTTTTTTTGTCGTTGTTAAGAAGTTTCAAATGGTTTGAAACCATATTTCCATTTTTTTCGGCCATCGTCAGCAAATTTTTTTCCTTTCAATAATTAAACAACAACAACTTCAGGTGACAAAAAATGTAGATATGAGGTATTAATGATAGAGTTAGAAATAAAATAGAGATAGCTTTCGTGACGTCACATGAAGCCAAATTTACGCTTCAGCGGCAGCCATATTGTGTGGCCCCATTAGAGCCTATCTATACCGAGTACTGTAGGTCTACCGGTGACCTTTTTAAAACGCACATTTCAGTTGTATGACTACATGGTACAGCATAACATATCTGCGACAGTTTCAAGCATTTCACAATTGTCAATTCTCTACGAAACAGCTGTCTTTTCGAACAGCGATAGCTAATTTAGAGGTTTCATCTGACATGCGCGCTTCCCATAAATAACTTCCTCTTTCCATAGGAAAGAATGAGAAGGCAGTACTCGGCATAGAGGACCTCTAAATTTGGGACCAGTCAAAGTGGTTGTAGTGCCTCTCCCCTTCCTTCTCTTGGCTTCACTCTCCCCTCGCCCAAGAAAACAGCCTTACACTACCTCTATTCTATTCATAACCCTATGGTATCAATGGTTAACCTTCGCTATGTGCGTTACAGTAGCACCAGTGACCTCTATTTAGAAGTGATACTGGACTGATCAATACCATTAAAAATTTAATGAATGCCTGAAGCCGTGGAGCGGAGGGGACACTTAATCCCGTTTGTCCACTTCCAGTCTAAACCAATATTGACTAAATCTTCGGTTATAACTAAGTTTTTTACGCACTTGATATTGCTGTGTGGACCGATTTTTTAATTTATGTCTTAATTCCGGCAAAAAAAAAAACCGTAAATGTTATTATCAGCTTTTTTTATTATATGCAGAGTATGGCATACTATTATATAAATAACTCAATAATTATGACTTAAATAAATAAACGGGCCGCACAGCGATAAGAAGCGTATAAAAATTAGTTAGAACTGAAAATTTGGTCCACATTGGATTAGGCTAAAAGTGGAGAAACGAGTTCAAATATCTCCTCTGACGTCTATCTTTCGACACTAAGCAGTCACTCCAGTATCGTTACGTAGAGCTCGATGGGTTTTCCACATAATCGTTTTTTTAATTACATGCAGTTCCCCTTCATAATTTGTTTTAGAGACACACTTTACATACAAGATGAACACAATGTATTGAGATTTTTCCTTTTACGAACGCGATTAAAGGACAGTTTGCTCAAGATATTTTGATCCCGAGCATTGAGCTGTACATAACGATACTGGAATGCTCGATGAACATCTAAAGTTATACACCAGAGGAAACATTTAACCTCGTTTGTACATTTTCAGTTTAATCGAAAGTTGGCTAAATTTTCAGTTATAACTCAACTTTCTACCCTTGTCGCTATGTGCCCAAATGTTTTAATTATTAAGTTATGAACATAGTGTACTGACCATAAAATAGCACTTCATGTAATTAATATTCAAGTAATTAGCAAGAATTAAGATATACATCATAGGTCTAAATTATGTTGGATCAATGAGCTCTAATTTATCATACTGGAGTGCTCGATTGCATGAAAAATCAATATAGTATCAGAAGCCAAACACAGGAGAGAACAGCTAATCTCGTTTATACACTTCAAGTTTAGTCCAAAAGGGGACCAAATTTCAGTTCTAACTCAGTAGTTTAGGCCTACTTTTGTTATTGTTGTATGTCCCGTTTTTATTTGTCTTAACTCTTCAAAAAAACATAAATTTACAGGATATGCTATTATACACAGTCCAGTATGTGAGTAACTAAAAAAAAAGATATATAGATTTAAAAAAACAAGCATAAAATACAGTAGCAACAAGATAAAAACCTGAAGTAGAATCTATTTCAGTGCGAATTAAACATTTTAGCCAGGAGAAGGGGGGGATAAAATGCACCGCACAAATTTCAACCGGCCATATTCAATCCACTACTGGATGAGGCCTCTCCCGGAGGGGGAAGTGTCTACTGCTCCCACGCTGACCAGACGTGTTGGGAGAGGAGAGCCAAAGCTCTCAACTTTGATCGCCACTGTCCTTTATTCACAGCAGCTTCCTAGTTGCATCATGATCCTGGGTGGGCATCGTTCCAGACCTTCTCGCTTTGGAGAAAATCTCTTGGTAGAGCCGGAAATCGAACCCGGGACTCCACGATCAACAGTCAGCGACGGTAACCACTAGACCAGCAGAGAGAGAGAGAGAGAGAGAGAGAGTTCCTTCCAATAGGAGGTTACTAAACAAAACCAATCATACTGATTTTCCACATTAAGCTACTTCATAAACAACACAAAGAAATTGCTTTCAAATAGGCTTCTTGGCTATTAGTAAAAGTTCATTAGTCACTTGGATGAAAATAGTTTCAATTTCTGGCAAATAAAAATGTTCCGATTTTCTATTTAATCTTGATCGAAACATTTTCTAGGGGGGAGAAATTTATCCCTGGCAGGGACAAAATATAAATTTGTCAGGGTGGGAAACTTATTTGCCAGGGGGGGAAATGAAATCCCCGGCATCACCCCCCTTTAATTCCCACACTGATTTCAAGGATTAAATCGGAAATGGACAAACAAGAATATATTTTCTTGTGAAAATTTTACAATACCAATTGAACGCTCCAGTTTTGTTAAGTACAGCTGAATGGAATAAATATTGAAGAACTTTCAGTACTGAAAAAGCATTAAAAAATATTACACCGAGAAAATGTACTTTTCTTACAAAACAATGTTTTTATTCAATATATTTATGTAATATTAATTGAAAAGACAGTCTGGTAGAATCAATGACCTCTTTCTAAAAGCCATACTGAACTGACTGCTGCCACTGGAAATTTCATGAATACATTAGGGAGCAGACACTTAATTTCGTTTGTTCACTTCCAGTCTAAACCAATATGGACCAAATTTTCAGTTCTGAGATTTTTACGCTTGATATTGCTGTGCGGCCCGTTGTTTGATTTATGTTTTCATTCTTGCAAAAAAAGGAAAGTAAATATTATTTGTAGTATTTTCTATGATAAGCAGATACTATTATATAAATAACTCAGGAATTAAAAGTTAAATTTTTTTTAAAAAAAAAGGACAGCACAGCGACAAGAAGCGTACAAAACTGAGTTAAAACTGAAAATTTGCTCCACATTGGATTAGATTGAATGAAAGTCGACAAACGATATTTGCTCTGGCGTCTGTCTATCTTTCGACACTAAGCAGTAATTCCAGTATCGTTCCGTAGAGCTCGATGACTGGGAGCTATCACCATTGAGCTATTACTTAATTATCCTTTGTACAGAAAATTACTAGGGTTTCTTGTTAGAGCAACCAAAGGATTTGCAAGTGATAGCACTTTGAACACTCTTTACTATTCCTTTATTAGGTCCAAACTTAAATAAGCCTCACTTATATGGAATACCTCTATGAAAGCAAGCTGTCAGAGGATCGAACACGTACAAAGCAAATTTTTACGTTTTCTCACATACAAACGGACTAGCTTCTACCCGAAATACGAATCTTACAGCAATTTAATTGATAATTTTACATTTCAAAAACTTGAACAAAGACGAACATTTTCTTGTACAGACTTTTGCACAATAAAATAGACTACCGAATTAATTGCAAAAATTATTATTATGGTTCGGTCCCTCAGAACGCGCGAGGGAAATAGTGGCCTATTCTATTGCAGAAAAGCTCGAACAAATGTATTAAATGTGTCACCTACATGGAGAACTAGTGCTACGTATGCAATAGGTAAGAGTTATACAAATTTGGACATATTTGGAAACTCGAAAGAACTTTACAAAAATTTAATACAGAATATAATGTAAAAAATAAAGAAAATCCTTTGGACAAGGAAAAAAATTATTGACGTATTATTATTTGTGTAATTAAATGTAACAATTATTGTAGAAGCTATAAATAGACATTAAGGCCTGTTGTGTAGATGAAATAAATAAATAAATGTATGTTCTATTCTAATCATGTTCTACATGGTTTTTGCTGTATATTTTTATAGCGATCCTACAATACAATTTTGTGCAATTTAAAACGGGTTCGCTACATAAAATAACACATCATTTTCCTCCTGGTTTAAAATATTTGCAGTTAACAGTTAATACATTCTCTCTTTTCTTACACCGAAACTCACCAACCATTAAATTGTACCCTACTTTGTCACTCATTACACACACACACGCACACAATAAATCTCCGCGATATAAAAAAAAAAGAAAAAAAAAGGCCAAAAAAAACTAGTTTTATATTTTCTTCAACGAAAACACACGACTAACTCGTTTGAACAAATACACAACGAAAAATCGTTGGTGATTGGCTGAAATGCCTTTGTGTTCTTCTGCGAAGAAGGAAAGTAAGTTGACTTTTGCTTGATCCCTTTTGATAAAAGAAATATTGTTCAGGTGTAGGAAAAGAGCTTTAGTTGTAGGAACAGAACAGAAGATATTGGATGAAAAGATTTGCGAACAATATTTCCTCTCTCTCTCTCTCTCTTTCTGTGATTCGCTCGATCTGTAGACGCGTAAGCAAAGTGCGTAATATAACGTAAAGAGAGGAGTCAGGTTTTTTGGTTTCCTGGTCATCACAAAAAAAGCAGGGAATGTGATTGTGGATCACTTTGCAATGGCTTCTGCTATTTGTCAAAAAACCCAACCCCTACCCTATGCTTTACGTGTGTTGTTGAACCAGGCAGTACACACGCGCACAATCGTCGCCTTGTATTCGAGACACTACGGGGTACCTCCAGGGAGAGAGATATGCTGCCATAGTACTACACTCAGATGCTGTTGGTGAACGCAACAAGATCACAATACCACAGTGATGCGTTGCTAACAGCAAGACACCACGGGAGGCTGAGGAACTAAACGATTTTCAGAGATCTGGTGTTCCCAAAGAAAGGCCTAAAGCCGCTTTTCACGAAGGCATATAAAAAAAATCCGTACTAAAGAGCGTTCGTCTTCATTGTAAAGCAGACCAACCTTTTTTCGTCTTTTCTTTTTTAAATATATATACATATTTATCCATGAATTTTCCCCCTTCTCCCTCCCCCATGAAGCATTCTTTGCCCTCTCCTCTAGCATTAAAAAAAAAGAACCCTCCCTAGTTTGAAAACCAAATCTTTAATTAACACTTCGAGGGATTTGAAAACCACAGTAGGGTGCCAATATGGCGGAAAGTTTTAGCAAAGCAACAAGGCTGGCAACACTAAATCTCAACTACCACTAAGAGTACCTATAAGTTTCCGAATTTTTCCATGCCCTTCCCTAAATTTGTTACTCTGACTCATTTCAGATTCCATCCTCTTCTTCAACACACACACATTCTCACTCACTCACACACACACACAGACACACACGTATGTAGCCAGTATATAGTTGAGAATCTGCACTGACGGCACCATGCTGAGCTCCGATGGGGAAGGATTTTTGAATAAACGAAACTTGTATCTAATAGTTACAGCGAGTGCTCCATTGTGTATTGGGGGTCCTCCTGTTTAGTACTGGCTTTACCCCCTCTCCACATCCCTCCTGCTTTTCAATCGGATTCTGCGTGTAAAGGAGATCAAAGAGTAACCCTCTAATAAACCTGGCGGCATCACAGCTGCTGGCTGTCTTTGAATATGCCCCAATGTCTAATTGAAGCGATTACCAATGTCCTCCTTAATTCACACACACAAGCGCACACACAGAGAGAAAACTCATTCGTTTTAAATATGTCGCTGTTCTATTCCAGGCGCCCCACTAGTTTGTTGTGAAACAGAATTGGAATATGGTGAAAGTAATTTCATCTATTTAGTGAAGGCGGTACACATTATAGTAGATGATTATAAGTTCTGTAGAAAACTTTTCGTACTCAACACAAGCACACACGCGGGGGCACAAGTTCTCTGTGAATGATCCAGGGTTTAAATCCCGTTGAAGTCCACTGAATGCAGTGGTTCGTTTTTAGAGACTTAAACTTCAATTGGCTAGTTACTAATAATTCAAATACATACACACACGCATCCATAATAATATTAACAAGCTAAGTAATGGTGTTATTATAGAGAAAACCAAAGCTTCCCCGTATAAATTCAAATTATCTTCCAAAAGAAAGACTTCAAGTCATAGGGACAAATGGAGATTACTAAGCGAATGTCGAGGCTTACCAGTTTGAGAGTCAGTCATAGATTTTCCCACTGGTGTCCATGACTAATCAAACGGTGTATGTATGGCTTATCTCTGTCAAACTTGTGGCTACTGAGATATAGTAGAGGCACAAATGGAAAATACTAAGCGATTGAAAAGTACCTGCCAGTTTTAGAGTCACATTCATAGTTTCATAGTTTTCTCACCGTTTCTGACCATGACGAACCCAACGATATATAGATCATTTCTGTCGGACTTGTAGTTACTGAGATATAGGAGGGGCACAGAATGGAGAATACTAAGCGATTGGAAAGGACCTGCCAGCTTTGGTGTTTATGTTATGGTTATTCCATGGTTTGAGATCATAACGAATCCAACGGTGTATGGTTCATCTCTGTCGGACTTGTAGTTGCTGAGATCTGGGGGGGGGGTGGCGAATAGACAGAACAAACCCTCTATTTTCCTTTATTCACTGACGTCCATACGGGTGCGCTAAAATAATAATAATAATAGTAACAACAATAAGCACAAACCTGGAAACCTAGCGCGAGCACGATGACAATGTACTGAGGGGTAATTGATAAAAGTACGCAAGTCATGTTCACAGAATTTCTGAGAAATGTAATTCAAAGGTTTTGAATCGTTATGACAAATCACAGAATCTGTGAAATAAATCGCAATTCTGTTACTAGAATCTATGATATGTGGAAATTTGTATAATGTATACGCCAGCTTGAAACTTTAATTGGAACCGATATTTTGAGCTCAGATTTGAAAACCTAATTGGACCTGAATAGTGGTATTATAGGTATAATATAGGACTTGAATAATTTTGAATGTAGACATGGAGAAAGTACAATTTATTATTTACTAAGCAAAATTGCAATGCCAACCTAATTACAGACACTTGAAAGACACGGCTTTGGTAACAGTCATCTTAACCTGCAGATCATAAATATTAGGCTCATGTATTCTATCACCTTATTTGGACTTCCTTCATGGAATTGCGTGGTACCATTTGGTGATATTCTTTTAGTTTGACAGCTCATCAGTAACGTTTGATTATATCCTTCGTCATGTCTTCAGATATGGGCAACTTTTAACTATAGAACTGCGTAAGAGTAGGATTAAGAGGTTCTCCACAACTCCTGGGTTTAACATGAAGAAGTCAAGGGTACACGGAGCTATACACCGTATAGTCTCTGGTTAACTTTACACATTAGAGTATACCATCTGCTTTCGTTTCGTTTATTTATGTAATTTGTCTATTACTCCAGTGACGCGTTAGAGATATTATTAATGGATTTAGATTTGTTTACATGTTACTTTATGTTCAGTTATGTTATACCTTCCACTTTCGGTTAGTTAACTAGAGCCAAGATATACTACGGTTTGAAGTAAATAAAACTACACCTAATTAAGAATACTAACTAATGTGCTAAGAGAATGATTTCTAAACGTGAATCACGTCAGTTTATATAACGAGATACTTAAGTAGAATACTTATTATTTCCTTTGTTATTCAATATAAATCAATTTTGTCGTCTGGAGAAAAGTTTCTCTTCTGGCGTTTGGGTTTTGTTTTTTTGTTATTTGCGGGATGATCATATAATTTTATGAAATTCGAGAATATAGATGTCATGGATAAATGTACTTGAATCTAATATGGAGGTCATGAATGAAAATACCTTGATATTGTATATTTTCCGTCGAGATATAATTTCTGATTTTTTCCCCCCGACGATCAGCAGTGACTTGACTTGACTTGAAGAGCTCATTTGAGAAAAACTAATGATTGTAGCAGTTAATATTGAATCTAGTTTGTAGTAGTAATAACTTTAGTGTCTTGCAATATTTCAGAATTTGTTAACTTCGTCAAGGATAAGAGTGAACAATTGGAAGGAGGAAAGGAGAAAGATAATGTCAAACAAAAAGGAACAAATGAAAGATAGGAGTGAGGAAGGGAATTTAGATCACAATTTCGATAGTAGGTACAGGAATTGGTTCAAGTTAGATTTTTAAGGAAAAAAAGATGTTATTTTAGGATTTGAGGAAGGAGGAGGAGAAAAGAGCATCTAATTATAATTAAGAGGAAAAGAAAACTCGGTTCAAGTAACTGATAAATTACGAGTTGAGAAGTTTGGATACAAAAAAGAAAGATGTAAAGTTACGGTAATTTGTGGATGCGATTTAAAATGTTGTAAATGAGAACAATGACTCTGCGTGTGGGATTGAAGAGAAGATTCGCTGCAGAAATTGGTTTATCTATAATGAGCTTATATAAGGCATCATATAAATGCTTTCGGTTTGCCTTCCATAATTTACATTCCGAAAGTAGGTGTCTAACAGTCTGTGTACCTGTGCGACATTCACAATAAGGAGAGATGGCTCGACTAAGCCTGAATAGGTAGCCATTAAGACGAGTGTGTTCAGTTCGTGCTCTATTAATTGTAATAATATATTTGCGTGGGAGAAAACAGTTGATGGGCTTTTATCGTTTTTCTTAAAAAATTGGGAATAATGAGTAGTAGATTGTTCGATTTGTAAAATGAGGTTATTTGTCCAGGTCGCTAAAAAAATTTTACGGACTCGTGGGAGTGTATCCTGATGAAATAATGGAGTGAAAGTTTTGAGAGGAAGATTGTGGGACTGACGAGCAAGTATATCAGGAGTCTCGCATATATTACTGTGAGCTTTGAAATGTGTAAACTTAATACTTTTACCCATTTTTAACTTAAATTTAAGTAGTTCTAAAATATCAAAAATAATAGGGTGATTATGGAACATGGTACAGTAATTTCCTTGTATAGCAAGTAAAACAG
>JAGDQP010030902.1:0-22272 GCA_022664845.1 Lepisma saccharinum | reverse complement strand
CCTGGAGTTAATTTAAACGTTACCTAAAAAGCAAATGTAAGTATAATAACATATGATATAGATTTCATATAAATATTATCTGTATGGTGTACATAAAACAATAGGGATTTCGTGGTTTTCTTAAATACGCAAGATGGCAGATGGCCACACTGGACCATTGACGGGCGGCCAATTTCAGCTTCAAAATTTGGCAGCTTGGGCGTCTCCTTCTATCTAATTCCTCCAAGGTTGGCACTATATAGTGGGAGAGGGAGGATCTCGGTATATCCCGAACCAAGTCCCCCATGAACTGAGTTACGGCTGGTGAGTTGGTTGTTTAGTAACTGGACAAACTAGACGAGTTTGCGTCTTCACAAAACTCTGGCCTTTTGTGTCTCAAGTTAATAAAAGACTCAAATGATTTGGGATACGAAAGCGCAAAGGTCCATTTTATCTCCTTGGTTTTTTATTAGTGAACTTACTTGTATTACTTTTCGGTCTAACTTCGTCTCTCCTAGGGTGAAAGAATTGGCAGTGATGTCGGACCGATAATGAATACCATCTACGTAAACCTGCAATGATGGCAGGTGTTGACAGGCTTCAAAGTCGGCAATTCCAGTTCCATCTCCTCCTCCAAGATTTGCAGGACTAACACACGAGTTAGTGGCAGGAGCTTTTCTGGTAAATTACCACAATAATCTGTGTCACTGACGATAACACTTGTATTAGTTTTCCACATCTTGGAAGTGGGAGGAGGAGATAAAGCTGGTATTGCCGACTTTAGAACCTGTCAACACCTGCCATCATTGTAGGTTTACGTAGATGGTATTTTAACTCAGTATCGGCCCGAAATGCTCGCATGTAGTTTGTTATGCAAAGCTTGCACCAAGTTTGTTATGACAAACTTGTTTCATGCATATTATGACAAGCTTGTTTCAAGCATATTATGACAAGCTTGCATCAAGTTTGTTATGACAAATTTGTTTCAGGCATATTATGACAAGCTTGTACCAAGTTTGTTATGGCAAGCTTGTTTCATCCTTGTTATGACAAGCTTGTTTCAGGCATATTCGAACAAGCTTGCTACATGCTTATCGCATGCCAACTTTTACACTCAATTTAAGCTTGAAGGTTTGTCATGACAAGCTTAATTCAAGCAGATAGATTTGACGTGGCACACTTGCATCAAGCTTGGTGCAAGCTTACTGTGCTATGTGGGTTTGTGAACATCTACATAGTTTCCGCCCTTACAAGAAACCGTCAATGAGTTCATATCAAAGCCTGAGCTGAAATTTTGCTGCGACAATCTACGTTCTATGGACAAGTCATATATAAAAAGTAGATACTCACTCTCTTCAATTGTAAAGTCTCTAGATCGAGATTGCAGCATAGCGTGGAGAAACAGCTATCGAACATAATTTAGACATCACTTCAGGAATTATTGATTGATTTAATTGTAAGTAACGTCCTAAACGACCCGGTGAGCATTTCGGCGGGACTTATAAGTTTAGTCAAAAGTGGGTTGCGAACCATTTTGTTCAATAGACTCCCACGGAACATGAGTCTATGAAGAACGTAAAGAGAAAGAGAACGTGCTAGTCCCTTCAGCGGTGAAGTTCTGCAGTGTAGGTGAGGTGCTTCGATTGTTAAGACCTTGGTGTCGTGTTACCGCTGCCCGTCTTCTTCATCTTAAAATAGATTTATAATAATTTGCCAGCTAGGTCTTTTCGTAGAGATGATATACAAACGAATTTGAACCTGTAAGATCGTTTGGGGTGTTCCAAGCCTGTAATTGACCTATTTACAGCGGAGTCTATGGCCAGTTATCTTAGAAATCTAAGCCAGGTCATACAGCTTATTGTAGGAGCTCATGTTTCCTCAATAAAGTACTTTGCTTCAAGCATAGGGCTATATTTTCACAAGAAGAAAGCACAATGTTACGAAGGCAAAATATATTTTATTCTTCATTAAAGTATTACTCTTGTTCACTGCAACGCACTCGTTTATCTATGCATTTATATAATACAGACTTATCGTGCATTACAAGTTTTCAATATTTCTATAACAAATACTTTTTACAGGGCTGGAATTTTGCAAATAATTATAAACAGCTATAATAATATATGCAGGACATAACGTTTGAAATTAAAATTGACTTTCATATAAACAGAAACTAACATTATTTCAAACTGCATGCAATACACTGCTCCCATCTATTGAACATCAAATTTACTACATACTATAGCATACTTTCAAAATACAGAAATAACATTTAAATCATGTGAACACTTGAATATACATTTAATTGAATACAATAAAATATAACAAGGTGATTATCCTTATTATAGTCATAATTATCTTCAGTTATAATATTCATTAAGTGATAATAAAAGAGCGTTAAATATGCTACAGTGATATGGCAACTGGGTAGGTCCATTACATAAATGCCCCTTGTTTTCAAAACAAAAGGATGAAATATAATGTCTGTTTATGAATAAACAGATTGATAACATAAAAAATAGAATATATTAACACGAAATTAGATGTATTCATTAATTAAATTCATTACGTAGTATTTGAAGATCGTAATTCATTGTATTAATAAATTCAATAAGTTTTGATCGAACAGTAATCATTATTTAAATACTTATCATTAAAATAATTAATTATTAGAAAAATTCATTTTCCTCAATTCATTAAATAGTTTTTATTTCGTTTCAGCTGTTAATTTTATATGATTTAAACTTATACGTATATATATATATATATATATCATATTGAGCCGTTTCCTATCCACTGATGGATGAAGGCTTCCCCCTTTTCTTTCCACATATCTCGGTCTGCTGCTACCCCCATCAGTAGCTCTCAAAAACGCTTGATTTCATGTACCCATCATACATTTGGACGTTGTCTCGGTGGTTTCTTTTCTCTAGGAATCCACTGTAGTATATTTGTGGTCCACCTTCCATCTGTTCGTCAAGCTATGTGACTGGCCCATTTCCACTTCATCTTCTTCGCAGTCTTGATTACATCCTCTACCTTTGTTTGTTCGCAAATCCATTCATTTGTCTTCCTGTCCCTCCTGGTGATTCCTAGTATCCATCTTTCCATTGCTCTTTGTGTGACTTTCAATCTTTGAGTCGTTAGCGCATTCAATGTCCAAGTTTTGCAGCCGTACATCATCACGGGTAAGACACATTGATTATAAACTTTACGCTTCAGACACATTGGTAGTTTGCTTTTGAAAATAAAGTGTAGTCTTCCGAACTAACTCCACTCCATTTTACATCTTCTATTTATTTCATCAGTCAACTTAGCACTCGATGTTTTGAGCTGGCCTAGGTAAACATACTCATCAATTATGCCTATTGTCTCTCCGTTAATCTTTACTTCCTTCCTTGCAGCATGTTGATTGTACATTGCTTTTGTTTTATTTAAGTTCATTTTAAGACCTATTTTCGAACTCTCATTACTCAGTTCTTCCATTCTCGTTTGTAGTTCTTCTGCACTTGAAGCAAACAGGACTATATCACTAGCGAACAGTAGGTGATGAAGATATTCGCCATTAATTCTTATTCTCACTTTATTTCAGTTTAAATTTTGGAACACTCTCTCCAGGACCTTACAAAATAGTTTTGGAGAAATTGAATCTCCTTGCCTTATCCCCTTTCAAACTTTAAATTTTTCACTTTCTTGATGCAGTCTAATGACAGACTGGCACAGTGGATTAAATGTTTGGCAGTAACTTGATGTATGCACTTTCGATGCCTTGATGGTCAAGTGATTTAAGTACTGCTACCAAGGAGACCGAATCGAAAGCCTTTTCAAAATCTATGAATCCCAAACAAAGCGGAAGTTCATATTCATTAGGCCTTTCCATAATTTCATTCAGTGTTTGTATGTGGTCCATTGTGCTAATTCCACGACGAAATCCGGCTTGTTCCCTTCCCTGGTTAAAATCCAAATCTAGTTCAATAGGATTCAAAATAACTTTGGTGAATATTTTGTATAGTACAGACAGTAAAATAATGTACAGGGGGGGTGCAAAAGTAGAAATACAGTTAGTTAGGATAGGTATTACTTGATTTATTATTTGTTACTTAATTTTTACTTACTTAATTAGGCACTTAATTAGTAAGCTACTTAATTACCTACATATTATATTGGTATTTTTCAGATAACCATGGCTGGTAATTTAACCATAGAACAACGGAAGTGGATAGTCGAACAATACTGGAAGACTGAGAATGGTGAAATGGTTCGATGAAAATGGCCTATAAAATTTGATGCACCTCCACCAAGTAGACTAACAATTTAAAAATTACGCAATAAATTTGATGCAACTAGCTCCATCTGTAATGTGCGAAACTGTGGTCGTCCGGTCAGTCTTACTACCCAAGACAATGAAATGTTACTTGCCCAGGCATTTATCGAAATCAAAAAAAAAAAAATCAAATAGGACAGCTTCTCATGAGTTAGTCATTCCACGAAGATGTTTGGGGTGTCTAATGCGAAGTTTAAGTTTGAAAATGTATCGGCCAAGATAACTTCATGCATTATTAGAAGATGATCCAGATCGATTATTACAATTCTGCGAGGTAATGTTGAATGCAGAAAGACAAAGGGATGGTATCATTCGCAAAGTGTTTTTTTTTTTCAACGAAGCGATTTTTAATCTTTCAGGCGCTTTTAATAGGCATAACTGCGTTTATTAGGCAAGCCCAAAACACTTGAACAATAATTGAATCAAACTGGGGTTACAATTTGGGCGATCTTTTCATGCAGATGGGTCATTGGGCCTATTTTTCATGGAACTGTTAACCACGACCACGACCCTTAACATGCTACGGGACACTGTTATTCCACAATTACAGCAACAACATGAAAATGATGAGTTCAACCTACATCAAGATGGAGCTCCTCCCCACTATGCTCAAACAGCCCGAACGTTTCTTGACAACACGTTACCCAATCGTTGGATAGGTCCGCGAGGACCAATTGAATAGCCACCACGATCACCAGACCTCACTCCAATGGACTTTTTATTTTGGGATGTTGTCATAGTTAAAGTATTTTCGCGGAAACCACGCATTATTGACGACATGACAAATTTCATAACAGACGCCTGCCAAGATATTAAAAATGGTAAAAATCTCTGTGCAAAAGTGTGCTTGAGTGTAGAAAGTAGACTACAGGAATGTGTAAAGGCTGAAGGCAGGCAATTTGAACACGTCAGAGATTGTACTTAACTGTAATTGTAATTCTGATTGTGTCCTCGTAAAGGTACTTACTGTCTTGTTCCATAATGAAAAACGCATTATGTATAAAACATTAAAACTACTAATAAAAGTAAACTCTAGAACTCTACTACTGTATATCTACTTTTGTGTCCCTTTATATATATATATATAATATTTGAATAAATTCATTGTTGTAATAAGATTTGTTTTCATTATAAAAATCACATTAATATGATGCATTGAATTTCATTGTTAAATTTATATAATTTAAAATAAGAAAGATTGAAACCAATCATAAAATATTCATTATCATTCAATAATCATATTATTTATGTCATTTTATTATTGATAATTGCAAGTCTATTTCATTGCTAGTTTAGATTTCTTTAATGCGGTATTATGATTTTTATAATTCATAATTAGTATGGCGTATAACGGAAGAAGGGCAATTTTAACAACATATAATTCTAAAAGTATATAATATTGATTATTGATCCATACATTGACTCTAAAATTACGTTTAATATTAAGAAAGTTGCCATTAGCAGTTGTACATTTAGAATTATCTGTAAAAGTAGTGTCCAATTTAACAGATGGGTGAAGATCCTTATAGTCCAAGAGAGGACACGTAGCTCCAGTATCTAATAATGCCATTGTTTGCTTATTCGCTATTACGATATCGGTTTAATTCTACTTCAAAAGTTTGTTGCTGTAATGTAGAAACTACATTTGAAGATGCGGTTGCTTTGATCTTGGAATGTGATTGATCTGGCTAATCATTATAATTTTTTTATTAAATTCCTTTAAGAACTTTCTGATATTTTTCTAGCATATGGCGGAAAATTTTCAAAGTGCTCAAATTATCCGTTCTTTGTTGATTGTTGTCAAGTGAAATCAATGTTGCCACATTATATGATATTTTGAGAACCAAATGAGGGCCTTCATTTAAATAAAACAGCTTCGAATCTTTCTGCTCAGGAGCCGAACTGAGTTTATCAACTTTCCTGTACACTATGCTATTATATTTAATATAATCTTTTACTTTGAAACAGAATTTTGATTTTATCTTTCTACCCAGAATCTTATCTTTATGTTGTTGCTCACGGTCTTTGTTGTCAATAGTATATAAGACACTACTGATAAAATCATAACATGGTAAGTTAAAAATATTTGTTGTGATGTAAAATTGTGAAGTTCTGATATCGTATTATTCATGAAATATATTACCTCATCACCTCATGTAATTAATTTTTCCATACAGTATGGTCATCATTACAATATATACGTAAGATCCTGCCGATTTGACGGTTGTATCGTTCAATATGATTGCTCTGGGGATTGTAAACCGTGGTTAGTATGCGTATTACAATATTATGTGCCATAAATGCATGTCATTTATTTGCTGTAAGTTGTGATCCATTGTCAGACAAAATTGTATTATGTAACCCATAGTGTTTAAAGGTTTGAATTTCATTTATGGCCTTTTGGCATCTAAGGCTCAGGCTGGGATAGGGGAGGGAAAGGATTCGGGAAGGTGTTGGCCAGGGCCTATGTTAAAGGTGCCATCCCGACATTTGCCTAGTGACTGAGGTACAACACTGGGAAAACCTCTGTCTGGATAGTCAGCCGCTCAGATCGGACACTCGACCTCCCAAATTTTACGCCAACGCTCTACCACTAAGCTCAGTAGAATAAGTTGATATTTGAGGGTGTTCGAACTTTTCCATATTAACTGGTACCTCAGGAAATCCCCTCCCCCTAATTGGACTATTGATGTCTACTCAGGCGGAAATTATAATCGCTCATGCATGACGATCTAACCGGCTTATCTCATCACTTTTGACAGCAGCTGTCAGTTTGAAATGTTCAAAGGCGGTTCCGCTAGAGTGGTGGTGGGAGATGTGGTGGTACGTTTGCGCATATGCCGAACCAAGGTTAAAGTGTGTTGGTGTTGATGTACGATCAGTTGCTATGGCTACCTTGAACATGGACAAAGCTATTCCATCCGTTGTTAGTCCGAACGTGTCTGCTGCCAAGTCTTCCGCAACGTGCAAGTGTTCTGCTCGGTGGGTGGATGAAGCGTGTATATTAACAAGTATCCATAAGTATGACTTTACCGAGTACCTTCTTTGCATAGGTTGTTATACGAACCAACCGAGCCAACGTGACCACATTTGTGTTGGTCATCGTGGTGGCTATTTATTTCCGGACATCACCCCCGAGGATATCGCTACATTGTTTGGTGCACGTACAAAGACCATTTTGCGTGACACCAAGACAGTGGATGGTTTGTTTGCAACGTATTTGAAATCTCATGAGTCAGCTTCACCCGCATTAAAGGAAAAGTTCGACTGGGGGCTTCAACGTATGCTGAAAATGAACCGTGGTGCATTGGTGGACATGTTGCTGTCCAAGGATATGGAGGCCCCCTTCAAGACCAAGCGACATGTGTATTGTAGTGGACCCTTACTAAATTTTGTCCTCATACGGTATGTACTTCATGTGTCTGTGTAGTGCCTCTCAGTGTAATCATCCTAGTACGTAGTGGACATAGTCGGTAGTATGGCACAGTGTACGAGTTGTCAAGGCGACTTTATTGTGGATAAATATGTGCTGACCACCATTGGTACGTACCTGCAAACTAACCCCATTCAATGTACCGAGTGTAATTTACGTAGGTCCCACAACTGCCTGTACGTTTGGAACACGGGTACGGTGATTGCACAACATGTGTCACGTCATATGAACGATTCAGAAGTGTTTGGTGAATATTATTCCATTTTCCTAGCACAGGGTCATACCCAAATTTTGAAGATACCTTTATTAATTTTAGTTCATCAGTTTATCAAGAATCCAGAGTGCATTACACAATTGATCCCGTTAGTGCTTCAACAACAGCAGCAGAACCCAGCGGGCTTACGTGTATTATGCGCAAAGCAGTACATTATTGATTTTCAAGGTTTTAAGATTTCTCCCAACGAGAACATTATCCGGGAATTTTGTTTGGTTGCGTGTGATGTGACATTAATATTCCATTGCCTGTTAAAATTACCCTGTGAACGTTCTGATCTAGCGGCAGTGTACCAGCGTCAAGTGGATTGGCTAACCAATAATTTGCATGGTTTAGAGTGGAATACATCCAATGGGTATAGTGTATCACACATCCGGCATTTTGTTGCGCTTCTATTTCGATAATCCTAAGCGTAAAATATCATGGGTAACATCAGGAGAACCGGCGACATCAAGTGCAAGACCAAATCGCTATGGACGGAAGACAATGCTTTGTGTTTGGTGGGATCAGAAGGGAGTGATCTATTATGAACTGGTGAAATCTGGTGAAACCGTTAATACCCAACGTTACCGACAACAAATGATCAATTTGCATCACGCTTTGCATGAAAAACGACCAGAATATGACCAAAGACATCATAAAGTGATTGTGCTTTATGATAATGCACCCTCCCACACAGTAAAACCGGTCAAGAAAACGATTGCGACGTTTCGCTGGGAAATCCTTCCGCATGCGGCTTACTCACCAGACTTGGCGCCTTCCGATTTTCACTTATTTGCATCCATGGGACACGCACTTGCTGGACAGCGCTTCACATCTTACGAAAATGGCTTGACGACTAGTTTGCAGCACAAGAGGCACAGTTTTTTTGGTGTGGCATCCACACATTGCCGGAATGATATCAGAAATGTATCGCTAGCGATGGCCAATACTTCGAATAAAATAGTCCTTAACATTGTCATCCAATCACTGTGTCTTTTCTGTACATAAATTCAGGTTCTATATTTACGCACCTGGTATGTTCATCTATTAACTGTTCAATTATAATAGTATATCCTGCACCTATGTATTTTGAATTAATCACCACATGCAAAGCAAAAGTATAGCGTCGTCTCATTGAAAAATGTATTGAAGAGTGGTGAGATGAAAAAAAAAGTCACGTACAGTAATTAGAGAGGTGGTATGTATTTAACCCCAAATATATATTTATTTTTATTTTGAGAATACATGAGTATGATTTGATTTGAAATCGATATCAGTTGCTTGGTATGTTTACCGGTACTGTAGAATTAGAGTTCAATGAATATTTCAGTGAATACAAAAGATTACATTGATTTTGCACATAGAATCTAAGAGGGTTATTTCAACATGGAGACAACAAGAATAATAAAACCCAGAAAACAAATAATCATTATTTTATTATTTTTCTTGTTTTGATAGTTCTTTAAGACCTTGAATTAGTCATAAATTAGCAAATATTACAAAACAAACATCTTTGACACTAAATGAGCAACGTTCTCGAATGGCTAACTTCATATACATTTTCAATTATTTTCCTTTGTGTGGGCCTTCAATATTGGTCAATCGTATTTTGTTTGTTTTTTGTTTCACAGAATTCATTTTTATTATAGTTTTATTGATATGGTGCAAGCACAATAACCTTAAACCCAGTTAGTGTGTACAAACATCAATTACCATACATGATTTTTAACAAAATCTTAGAGAACAACAAAGTAACATCAGATCATAATTTTATATCACGTCAGCGATTCATTTCTCTCCTTTATCATACACATAAAATGCAACATTATCTTAACTTCTCGCCTCTACAAAACATTTGCTTTCCTTCGTTCATTAAAACCAATCGTATTCAAGATGCTTATTACCCTCACAGCACACAATGTTGAATTAACGTTTTACAAACGTTGAAAACGTTGAATTTTGACAACGTTGTATTTGGTGACGTTGAATTATATATTTTATCAACTTAGTTTAACAAACGTTTAGAGAATAACCAGTATTAAACGTTGAATTAAATTGTGCTTTTAAACCTTCTAAAATGGTGGAAAGAACAACGTTGATTCAACGTTGAATGTTTGTGAGTTTTCCTAACCTACAGAAACAATGTCCAATGATAGTTTTATGCTTAAACTTCATTAGGTGTTATATAATATTTTCAGAGCCTAGGTAAAATTATTTCAACTTCTCTCACCGGGAATTAAACCCGGATTGTTGGATTGTCACGTTTGAGAAGAAGTTAAATTTAACTTTCAGGACAAATTTCGTACCTTTCCCGCAAAATCCCTACTTATAACGAATATTTAAATCTGTGCAGATGAACAGAATATTGTAAGTTTCCCAGAGCAAAGCCTAGTATTTCAATGTTCAGTACGATATGCTTTAATTGAAATTGCAATTTTAGGGTTGATTCCAGGTTAAAATCCTATAATCAAAGGATTTTTCCTGGAATCGACCACAAAATTGTATCATACTGAACACTGAAGTACTAGGCTTCGGTCTGGAAAACATACGGTATTATTCTGTTCATGTTCACAGATTCAAATATTCGTTATAAGTAGGGATTTTTGGGAAAGGTTCTAAATTTATCCTGAAGGTTGAATTTGCTTCTCTCTAAACGTTGTGTAACGTTGATTAAACGTTGAGTAGACGTTCATTCAACGTTTTGTAACGTTGAATCAACATCAATGCCAAAAACAGGTTGCGAAAAAGGTTTGATTCAACGTCTATAAAACGTTTATTAAACGTCATATTCAACGTTGAATCAACATTTCTTAGAATACTAATCCGGTAGTTGTATAAACGTGGAATCAACGTAAATTCAATCAAAATTCAACGTTTATTAAACATTTAAGAAAAAGTTGAATGAACGTTTATTTAACGTGATTGTGCTGTGTGGGTAACGACAGGGACTCAGAGAGAAACGTTCAGTAATCAGTAGTGTGTCAACATCTTTAATAAATATCAGCTTCTATTAGCATTCACCTTCTTACAAAACGACGAATCTCAATACTAAATATTAACGAATTTGTACTTTATATAAGTTTTATCTTATGTACTTACTGAAAATTTATTTCATTCTCTCCCGAAAATTTAAAATCGAGATACGTCTACCAAACCAACCGACGATTTGTTTATTAAAGTTAGTATGGCTGAAAATACTAGATTGCAAATTTCTAAATTTACCAAAAATACAAGATAACATCAAAGCAGGTAACCCCATCGTACTTACAGTAGAAGAATAGAGCACTGCACGTATGTTTTAAGAAAGCTGTATGAAGTATATTTACATACACATTTTGAGGATTCATACACTATTTCTTTTACCAATGTTTTCAATATATTACTTTCTGAAATATATCATTTTTATGTTTCTTGTAAGCATTGAGGGATGTTCTGCCAGGACATCTGCTTGTACCGAAATGTCCACGAACAACGGTGATAAGTCCATACTTCTCTGAAATCAGATGATCAGTGATTCTAATAGTATCAAAAGTGCTCTTTCGTATACATAAGGAGCGATAGCTAACATCTCAATGGTAATAGTTGCAATCAAACTATGCAACTAAGACTATTTTAATTAACTTATGAGAATACTTTTGTTGTTCTGAAAAATTTGAAATATCGGATATATTACCTTTGTGCACGAACACCTCGATATCACACTATGTATATTCTAGATTTTCTTTGGAACAAGCGTAGTAATATCTAGTTGATTATTTAAGTTTATTACCAGGACGTTTTTTTTCTTTTGGAGTAGACGAGCTATAAGTAGTACTAAGCATTGATATTATTTTACTGTAATTATTGCTTCCAATAATACTCCGAGATATGAATTCAGAATTGACAAAATACATTAGATATTATTTCTTCGTGTATATATAAAAGTGAAGGAGCTACGGCGGCTCAATAGTTAGAGCGCTTACCTCTTGCGCTTGGGGTCGTCAGTTGAAACCGTGGTCGTGCCATGTGGACTTTGTGGTGGACAAACACCGTGTGCGTGGGTTTTCTCGGGACCCTCGATTTTCCTCCCACTTTCTTCATTCCACCAATCATCCCATTAACATCTATCCTGCCTGAGCCAAAATTGACTAAAGACCTTAAAATTAAATAATTAAGTATATACATAAAAGTGAAGGACAAATGGTTACATTCAGGTGCGAATTTTGCAAGTAAACATTTGAACCGAAACTGAATTAATCATTATCCTTTAAAATTTCACGGAAGATACTTAGTTGGTCAGTGTATTACTTAATAAAAAGTGAATTGAGAATATTTCCTTCTATCATTTCGATACGTATTTAAAAGCATATAGGTAGTGCTATGAACAAATATCAATACTTTTCGAAATCCTTAATTTATTATATTCGCAACATTTTTCGGGATTTCGTTTCTCTGTTGTTTCTTTTCAGCGCTATATTCAAACGTCTTTTTCATAGACAATACGATTGTCTTTTCTTTTTGTTTAAGTCGATACGTCTTTGTTCCTGCTACTTCCTCGTGTCAACAGTTCAGTTGTTATGTGATGTTACGTATTGATCGGTACATGGAATTCTCTGTATTTCTTATTCTGTTATCTATTGAATACAAAAGTCAATACAATTCTTGAATGCTTATCTGCATATCTTTAAGATCGTACAATTCGGCTACTACTGCATAAGTAATACTACACACAACTACAGAAGGTATAGCAGATAGTAGCGCAGTGTGGTAGTGACGTGATAACATGCGCCTGTCAATAGTTGTTTGTACTCTGTCGTGTATCTTTTTCTGTGTAGTAATCTTTGTTATCATGGCTACGAATGTGATACTTGGGAAGTTTGATCCGAATATTATAGATATCAAAGTCTACCTGGATCAATTCGAAATATTCTGTGATGCATACAACGTGAAACAGTATAAAAGAGTTTTTAATGTAACACATGAGATTTTTGCAACACTCAAAGATCTCGTGGCTCCTGAAAGACTAATCACTTGGGAAAATTCTGTTATTGCTAAAGCAACATTTTGGCTATCGTAGGAACATTGTAGTAGAGAAGTATAGGTTTCATACCTTGAATTTCAGTCAGCAACGGATTTTCTCAGAAATATCAGGAGACATCATGAAGTGTGACTTTGGTACAGGAACAGATTAACTACTTCGCGATCAAATTGTGGTCGGAGTCTTCAGAGAGGATGTGCGCCGTCGTCTACTAGCCAACGAAAAGTTGACACTTCAAGGAGCTATAGTTTTACTTAATCTCGAGGAGCAGGTGGAAAAATATGCTCGTTTTTTCACAAGGTCAGATCATCAACATCTCATACGGATGACATACAACAAGTCACACGAGGAAAGAATCCGGAAGTTCCGTCAATTCCCAACTATAATCATATACTGTATGTTACCGTTGCGAAAGTAAACATCTGAATGACAGAGGTTATAAAACTTGTTTAGCACTCAAACTGATCTGCAAAGTTTGTGGAAGACGTGGGTATATCAGACGTACGTGTCAAGCTAAGAATAAGTTAAAGCAAGAGAAAATGGTAGATGAGCAAGTGCAAGGTCAGTAAGATTCCATTCCATATGTTGAATTTCATTCAGAGTCAGGAAGTGAGGAGAAACAACCTACATCTTTAGGTCGTTGTCTGAACGACATTTTCATGTTCGGTTGTTTGGAAGATACGGTAGATTCAGGAGAGGTAGATTCTAAAGTGCCTTTGGTAGAATTACAAATTAATGGTAACGTAGTGCAAGCTGTGCCTAATACTGCGAATGACAAAATCTTTGTTTCTATGGAACAACTGCTTCAGATGGGAGATATAGCCAATTTAAGGTATCAAAAGCAAGTCTTCAAACTGATTAATGGTACAGAGTTACAAGTCATTGGTTCAATCCATCTAAACATTAAGTGGAAATCACATTTGTTTGATCTAGCATTCCTTGTGACACGGATAGATTTACCTCACATTATTATAGGAAATGAAGCATTAGGAATTTATTTCCTACTTGGTCATTTGAGGTAACAGAAGGATCAGTTTCTGAACAATCTTCTTCAATAGAAGCTAATGATCCGAATACATTGGGTTTACAACAATTACTGGACAAAATGAATGATAAATGGATGTCATTTTGAACTAATACCTTATCTATACAAAATCAGATAGCAGTTTCCTTGCAGAAACTTACAACTACTGAACTTACAGAGATTTCTATCAGGTCAGGTAAGTCGTTATCTACAGCGAGAGTTATAACGAATGAGAATACGAAAGAATCGGAATCATCAAGCGGACAAGAAGCAACGTCTGAACTTTTACTCTTCTGTGACTGTAAACAAGGAAACTATTTCTCAAGATACTGATAAACGTAGAAGGGTAAATGCATATCGAATCGATCACAGAAAAGTTCTAAGTAGTTTTTCAGCTCTGTGAGTTGTTTTCGAGTTCTTCACTTTCTAAATACTTTTTTTTAGAATAAGCGAAAGGTTTAAAAAAAGTATTTGAATAAAAGTGTGGGAACAAGAATTGCAGCTAAAGTCAGGTGAGAATTAGGCAAATGATAAATTTCAAGAAGTGATATAGTCGTTCGAAGAAAGAAGTTTAGATTAGTAAAGAACTGTTTTGACAAGATATGAGTATTTTCATTTCAAGTCCCAGACAGCACGTGGTTTGTATAATGATCGTGAAAATGGTGACAATTTGAATTTGAATTTATATATTGCCTTTAGGTAACTATGACTCAGGACGGAATACGGTAATGGAAAGGAGTCGGCCAGGGCCTAAATCAAAGTATTATTCCGACATTTACCATGTGTGACTAAGAAGAAACCCTTGTAAACAGCATTCAAGATAGTCGGCCGCTGGTTGAAAACTCCAGGAACTCCTGAAGTGAACCATCTGCGATTAAAATAGTGATATTCCACAGTTTTATCTCAGGGTTTCTGTAGAATATTGCACTCGATTTCTGCGCGCGTGGTCACGGGTTCAATTAAAGCTGGGCTAATTGAACGGAGTGTTTTGAAGCCACTTCATCAAAAACTGTAGGTCCCGTCTTTAGTAGCTTACCAACTCGTTTATGAATTTGATAACAATCCATTCATTCATACATTTTACTCAGGTATTGATATCAAGATGTGTAACTACAATACTAAAACAGTATTATTAAATCACTATTACTGTATAGTCATTACTTATTTTTGTATTGCGTTTACTTAAAGGACTTGTAGTCTCTAAGGTCAAACATATTTCTATTACATAATAATCATTTTGCTATCATGCTTTAAGAAGAAAATTCATTATTTCTCTGTTTTTCCTTACATAGCTTAAGTTTACTGGTGTTCTCTGCAAGAAGGGCACAAGCATGGAATTTTACTTGACTACTTTTCCAGTATTTTTTCATTTGCAAAATATAATTAAAACTAGTACTAAAGACAACAATATTTAATATGGAATAAGACTCATTTTATTCAAGGTAATTCAATAACATTTTTAAGGCTTCTATATTTTCAACAACAATTTTCCACAAGTTGAAACTTCGGAGAAGTATCCTTCTTGCTCACAACCCTTCAATTACATATCTAAGTATTTTCTTGGCCTGTTACTTACCAGGTCTACAGCAATATACCAACCTCCTATCGAGGTTGTTTGTGAAGCTTTTGTAGGAGACAAGACCTAGCCGATTTATATGGGCGAATAATCTACCTCTGTGTAAGGGTTGCTTTCCTTTGATGCTTGCGTTGCTTGAGATTTGGGTGAATAGCAAATTCAAATATGTGTTATATTTACCACGCATTAAAACACATACGTCAATTGACTATGCACCCAAACCGCAAGCAGAGCAAGCAACGCAAGCTTTCATGAAAATCAGCCCAAGAATTATAGTGTTCCAGTGTCCTCAAGTTGGTTTTTAAAACAGATTAGTTTCTCTTCTATCATTCTCATTATTTTAGTCTCATTATTGTGCATCTCTGTTTTGGGGTCAGGTTTTGTTTTGTCTTCATTTTAAGGAATTCTAACATTTTCCACTGCAGCAGTTGGTAAGAGCAGATTCGACTACTTCAATATGTTTCGTTCTCCATCATCATCATCCCAATGAATCTTTATCTTCTTATTTCAGCATTCTTGCTAACACACTGGTATATATATATATATATCGCAGTCTTTTTGTAAATTCAGCCATTTTACAAAACGCCGGCCGTTTCTAAAATGGTGAATGTAATTCTCAATACGGCTAGTCCTCGTCAGTCTCTTTGAAAAGAGGCTGAAAGATTTTTAGTCTGTTTGTAAAGATACAACACGTTTCACAAAAAGACTGGTGAGATGACCAGGCTCTTTCTAAACAATCTGAAAGAAT
The DNA here is from genome assembly GCA_022664845.1 of Lepisma saccharinum. NCBI lineage: Eukaryota > Metazoa > Arthropoda > Insecta > Zygentoma > Lepismatidae > Lepisma > Lepisma saccharinum. The sequence continues at coordinate 5,915 of JAGDQP010030902.1, read as the reverse complement.
ACACCTGATCACAAATTGTCATCAAATTATTGTTTATTATTTGTTTAGTGTTTATTATTAAAGTGATGTCAACACTGTTTATTAATAAAGCAACATTTACATACTTCACAGCTAAAATGGCTTAACCATACATATTCTCATGTATTTGCTAGTCTTTACATTTTGTTACAGTAAGTTCCCTCAATAAAGTTCATTCATTATTATAAAATACAAAATTGTTGTTGAATATGAACTTATCGCCATACCTGATCATACTTGACAGTTTGTTGAAAGTTCTTTTCGTTCTTCAATAACGGATACAATTAGTTTTAAAGAAATGCTACTAGTAACTTCAGGACTGTGTGCAGACACTTTTGGGACAGAATAATGTCCCAAAGTGTCTGCACACAATCATTAAGTTATTACTAGCATATCCTTAAAATTAATTGTACCCGTTATTGAAGGACGAAACGACCTTTGGTCCGTGAGAGTTAATTTTTGTTTACCTGCACGGAATTTTGAACAATTGTCGTAAAATAAAAAAGTCATGTCGGAATATCCTGGCATGCCATGTTTTCGCGTATATTTGTACTGGCATGTTTGTTATCTAACTATTAGGCATACAGTGAAACAATTCTCATGGAGGAAAGAGCAAGCATTTCTTATAATTCTAACCTCCACTTACCTTTGCCGTTCACTGTACGAACTTTGAAGACATAATCAACTCCGACTACTTACACGTACTGCCCTACGCTATAATCAAATTGTTAACATGCATTTCATTGGAAATCGACACATTTAATGCAAAAAATTGACTTCATTTCTTTATGGTTACACGCACGTAATTCCTATGTGAAGCGACATCATATCAAGTGGCGCTCCATGCCACGCTAACTTAATTTAATGTGCGAAGCACATCAGATCAATTGTATTAATGGGTCAGTATTGATCAACACTAAAGATGTAGGTTACACATGGGATTTGTCGTCCTTCATTTTCTATATACGTTACAATTACTTTGATATTAGTGCTCTACAAAAAATAACTCTGCCGTTTGGGATATCCACTATCTAGTTAAGGACATGTTTTCGGCGTCCATTTGATGTTTAAGCATTGATATCTTTGGAATGTTCATTTTTGGACTGTTTTTCGGCTTCCATTGGATGTCCAAACATGGACCTCTTTGGGAAGTCCAGTTTTAGTTATCTATTGTATGTCCTTTGAATGTCTATTGGTGAATTTAGGCGTAAATTGGATGTTCCGGAATCCTTTTGGCCGTCCCATGAACGTCGTGTGCTGTTTGGGAGCATATGAAATTTGTTTCACATCCCCGAAGAGAACAAAGATACCGCCAGAGGTGTGCACATAACCTCGAGAAAGATTAATCTGAAAGAGTTTTGTGTTTGATGAAGAAAATAGCATAAAAATTTTAAACTTCTTTAAAATTCTTATTCATGGAGTCCTGTACATAAGCACACTACTAAAAAAAACGTAAATAACAATATGCTTGATCCAAACCACAGGAACAAGACCAGGTCACCGTGTTAAGATTGAACCACCGGGTCAATTGGATCAAGATTCGATCATCGGGTAGTCGGTCTAAAAGTTTGAAGTAAGACCGGGTCCCGGGTCATTCGGGTAAAGACCGGGTCAATTTTCGACCCGGTTTCAGTTATGATACTAGTATTTTACTCTTGATCAGTAGTGGTTCGTTTTGTCTCCTACGCTTAACGTTAAATTGTAATGTCACCGTAACATCAGAATCTAAATGTGGCAAAGATGGACATTGCCGAGAGAAACTAAAATGTTGATGTAATGTTACCAATGTTACAGAGTTAGACTACCATGTGTTGTTAGAGTATATGAGTGCCTTTATTTCAGAAACAGACTTCGTAACATGAACAATAAACTATCAGTTATTCTAAAGACGACTTCCCATCCTATTGGTAAGAATGGCAGAGAACAAGTCAGAAAGTCCCGGGTTCAAATCCCGCTGAAGACAACTGAATAGTTTCAAACTAATAATATATCATCATGAAGGCAATGAGCAACGTCCAACTAAATACGCGTATACAGCAAAAATTCAGGAACCCTCCATCAAACAGGTCTGAATTTGGCCCATAGAAATTTTCTCAGTGGGCTCAACAGGACGTCTTTTGGACATGAAAAGGCATATCCAGTGAATGTTCATTGGACATACGAGTTCGTGCTATATCCGACATGGCCCACTTGGCATCCGTTAAATTCGATACTTGTCCACAAGTGTACCTCATATTGACATCCACTGGACGTAACGACCGAGTCTACGTTGGACATCCACTGGACGTCCATTATCTCCTCCAGTGGGCGTCCTTTGGATACAAAATAGGTGGCATGGCTTTATCCCAAGGATGTTCCTTGTAAGTGCTTGTGGTCTGTGCGGTCTTATTAAATCTAATTCTTTTCTGTGGGGCTGTTTATTTCCGTTTATCCTTCATTTACGATGCTATTACACACATACTTATTTTTTTGTGTAGCCTGGGACCGTTCAGCTTTGCGCGTATTGCACAAACTGTCATTATTCTATATTTTCGGATACTGGTGTAGTTGAAAATACAATCATCCATTACTCCAAAACACTTTGTGTTTGTAAAAAGGTTCAAATTAGCCCTGAAATAATGGCTTCTATTCAATCTCTACTCCATAATCCAATTTAATTACGTCCGCTACTTTCTCAGCTATCATCATCGTGGAAGCAGTTGTATGACCATGTACAACAATTGGCATAATAGATGTATCAACCACTCTTAAACGGTCTATTCCGTAAACATTTAATTCACTATCCACTACGGCGGTTGGATCAGAAGGAGGGCCCATTTTACAAGTCCCTGAAAAATGCCAAAGAGTCAAACCGTATTGTCGAATGCAACAAGCAAGATAATCGTCAGATAGAAATTCTAAATGTTCACAACCAAGGTATTTGTTTGGATTAATTCTTGCTCCGTACTTTCTCAGTGCCTTAGTTTCACTTAGTTTCAACACAAATTTAGCTCCTTCCACAAGTCTCTTCACATCGATCTCTTCAGAGTAGTATTTGGGGTCAATAAGAGGATAATCATACGGATTATTGCTGTTTAATCTGATGGTTCCTCTGCTTGCGGGCTGCAAAAGAACAATAATGGCAGAGTAGCAATCTTTGTAAAGAATAGGTTCAAAAACCTTAGCATAGAATTCATCAGTTATACCAGAAATTCTCTTGCCGATAGCTCCACCATCCGTAGAATCACAATATGAATTAAGAAGAAGTTCTATATCTGGAAATTCAGTATCATTTGCATATTTTGTTGGTATAAACGCTATTGCCTCAGCTACGAGTGGGTCAAGTAACGGTCCCTCATTCTTAAAGAAAAAATCGACATAATTTCGTATATCTGCTAAAGCTCTAGGAAGGACAAATCCAACCGGTTCATCTATGAGGAAAGACATGCCGCCCAGCGTAATATGATCCATTAAATTATCACCAACTCTAAGATCTTGAATCACACGTATCCCTAACTTCTCAAGATGTTCCTTAGGACCAATTCCAGAAAGCATAAGTAACATTGGAGACTGAATTGCTCCAGCAGTTAATATTACTTCTTTTCTAGCTATAACAGAACCTCTTTTACCATTTCTATTATAAATAACTCCATACGCTCTTCTCCTTGACTCATCAATTAGAATCTTCTCCACATAAGTGTTCATACAAACGTCCAAGTTCTTCCTGTCTTTGATTGGACGTAGAAAAGCTTTAGACGCACTGCAACGTAAACAATTACGAGTCATAGTTTGTGGATATGTAAAACCTGTTTGATTTCGACCGTTTATATCAACGATTTTGTATCCCATTTCTAGTCCAGCCTCAAGGAATGATGAAGCTATCGGATAGCGGTAACAAAATTCTTCAACGGTGAGATATCCACCTTTACTATGGTAAGCTAGATCTACACCACCATGCAGTGTAAAATCTTCAGATTTCTTAAAGTATGGTAATACATCATCGTATCTCCAACCAGGATTACCTAATGCTTCCCATTCATCGAAATTTCTCATATTTCCACGAACATACAACATGGCATTAATACTAGTAGTACCTCCTAAAACTTTTCCTCTTGGCCAAAGGCATATTTGTTCTTCCGAAGCAAAGCAAGCATTCTCCTGCGGTACTGTTTTGAACTGCCAATCCAGAGAAGTCCGTTGAAGTACTGAGAAAATAATCGGAGGGTCTACAATTACTGGTTCATCGGTTCCTGCTTCAAGCAAAAGCACTTCCCAGCCATACACCTCACTTAGTCGATTGGCCATTACACACCCCGCAGCTCCAGCACCAACTACAATAAAATCATAAATATCGTCGACCTTAGGACAATCTTCAACACGATTTTCTTTATCCACAATATCACGGCGGAAAATTTTGATTGGTAGTGAAAGGAACTGAACGAATCCGAAAACGATAGCAAAGGTAATTAGAACTCGGTAGTGTGTATATGTGGTTTGATAGCTATGTGGTGCGTGTGGTCTTGAAGAAGGGAAGTCCTGTCCTGTTACACCTGTTTCGGACATCTGTAAGAAAATCGACAAAAATGTAAGTCAAAACAGTTAAAAAATCATATTGGATTTCAAAACAATTAACAAAATATAACAATCAAGTTTGATTCATTAGCTGAAATATGCTATTAGGTTGAAGAGGAAAACTTTTCGTTAGAATCCTTGACAAACATAATGTTTATTGTTTTACATATTTTATAGATAAGACAAGTTTGAAAATTTCGTGGGAATATTTATCTTAGTGAACGTTTAACAGTATTGTTATTAAGTTGGTGGTAATATGTATTACATTGCATGCAGATCTTACTAACTATATTTTAATGGAAGTAATTTTAGGAAGATTTTATCAGGAGTAATAATGTTGAGAACGTGACCTCTCTCTATTTTTTCGCAAATGGTTTCCCGCGGTTCTGGTGCAATCCTTGCCTACTCATAGTGGTGTGAGTTACAGATATAAGAAGGTTAACCAAGGCTCGTGTCAATAAGAGTGTAGGTAGTATGGACGTTGAATGTTTGTTAGAGAGATGAATTAAGGAAATGGACCCAGCCGTCATCGGATGCATGTAGAGGGTAATCTGTGCAAACAAGAAATCAACGGAAAGTAGTGACCGTATGACAACCGTTTTCTGTTTTAATATTCAGAAGTTATTCAAAGTTTTAAAATCTTAATTATATGGGGATTATTAAATATAATTTATATTTACAATGGGCATTTCAGTTTTCACCGTGCTTATACATTTAACATTTTCATTGTGTACATCACGTTTCCAGATATATCATGTTCTTGAAATTGCAGCGCTAAGATTTTTCGTTAATTAAGACTGTAGCATGAAATAATGATGAATTATATTTTCTACGTCTAACAACGAAACTGGTCTTCTTATTGGTTTGACATAATAAATTAGTCATATTCAATAGTTGCCTGCTTTTCTCTGTCTTACGTAGTGCTCAAAGAAAGTTCTGGAATCACTAGTTTCATGAACTGACATTTGAGCTTTGCACTCTGAGCTTTTACTTTGCAGCATTGGTGAAGTACAATGTCTTTTTCCTCAACGATTACAAAATGGAGTTTGTACTCGAGGAACTTTCCAGTTTACTTAGCTGCAGACTATTTGCATTAACACTTTGCAATACTACGCTTTCTTATTCGGAAGTTCAAAATTATAAACAGAAGAAAAATATCACTTACCGAATTATTGAATACATACTTTGGCGCAAGACACTTGATCAAGATTTAAAAACAAAGTAATATTTTTTATAAAACAAATGTTTGAAAATGTACTGTGTCAATTTACAATGGTCTAATCATAATTTAATGCCAGCATTCACTTGGTGGTGGTGTAGTGAAATTGGCAATTGACGTAGCAGGA
>JAGDQP010030901.1:7731-22275 GCA_022664845.1 Lepisma saccharinum | reverse complement strand
TACATATAAATTTTCACTAGTAATTCTATCTACATACACATTTTCACCAGTAATTCTATCTACATACACATTTTCACTAATAATTCGATCTACATACACATTTTCACTAATAATTCTATCTACATACACATTTTCACTAGTAATTCTTTCTACATACACATTTTCACTAGTAATTCTATCTACATACACATTTCCACTAGTATTTCTATCTACATACACATTTCCACTAGTAATTCTATCTACATACACATCTGCCTTTGGTTTTTGTTACGTCTAGATTTCATAAAACAGTTTAAAGCGCTTTGCATCTCCCTTTTCTTCAGTACGGTTGTCTTGTCACATTGTCACTGAACCGACTTCAACTAAATTTGAATGCCACTGTTTGACTGCCGTCCACTCCTTCCAATAGTCATTGTTCCCTTTTTTGTTCTCTTCCTTCTCTTCGTACTGAAGGTTTAATAGTGTGTAACGATTCTAGCTTGCGGTTTGCGAAGTGGGACCGAGTCTTATGCTTGACATTTTCGGCACCCCAGTAGCACAGAAACGTTGAAAATACGTGGATTAAACGTTAGTACCGAAACGTTATGTTAACGTTGTAAATGTACTGAAATGTCCGCCTGTTCAACGGTTTCTTCGAATTTGTATAATGGTTGAGAACAAAGAAACGGGTTTAGTTGGCCAAAACAGAGCATTAATGCTGTCTATTGGTATACACACATTTGGTTTCATTTTATCCGTTGCTTTTATCACGATATGCGGTGTTAATTTTCCAACAGCAAATAATCCGAGCGGCTGATGTAGGGTTCGAACACAGGAACGTTTTGCACTTCTCGTTGGTAGTTCGACGCGTTGTCCACTTATCAAAGAATCTGCCTAGGGAGGCCACTACTCTTTTAATGTATTGCTGAAATTAAATGTTTGTTGAAATATAGTTTAAAATACAACCTGTTTTCAACGTACAACTGAAAACATGAAAAATATAGTTATTTTCATTGTATTTGCTTTTAATTATGATGTTTAAGCAATTAAATTAGAGATACAAGTGCGAAACGAAATCTAGGACGTAGTAGGAACTGTCACATTAACGTCGTATCAACGAAATTATAGCTTCGATGAAATATGGTTTAATACTCAATCTATTTTCAACGTGTGCATGAGAACATCAAAACTAGTTTGTGTCATTCAATTCGTTTTTAATTATATCTTTTGAGATACCATTAGGAAGAAATGCACTAAACAAAATATATTATACCATAGTTGAAAAGAACATATTGAATACACGTTGTATTAACGTTTTATCAACTCATTGACCTCTTTGTTGAAACACGATTTAAAAATAAACGTGCTTTTTTTAACTGATAACGGTTAATCAACGAAATGGACCTATAACCAACGTTGAAAACACGTATATGTGCTACTGGAGTATGTAGTACGTTCATTGTGCGAGGCGTTTGTTTTCGTTATACAAGGCACCACTGTATTTTGATTTCTATATATTCAAATGCAAATAGAGCAAAGAGAATATTTTTTGTAAATGACATCTCTGTTTCCTTATCCTTTTTTCGTATTTTATAATTGCTGTGAAATCAATATACTGTGTATTTTATATTCATGTACTCATATAAAATTTTATGATCGTGTTCTCACAATCTTCATCTGGAAGTTCTTTTTCACTTGTCGACAGAAGGCTGTGAATATTTCAGAACGGGATAGGAATTGTGTTCCTTATTGTCCATTCCATCAGCCCAAACTTTTATGTTTTTAATTGTGACCTCAATTTTGTCTTGCACTGAAAATACAGTGACAATGGAGCCTTGCAGTCTTGAATTTAATGCGTTCAGCTAAAAAAATAAGGAAAGCAAGAAAAGTCATTTAAGCACTCCTATTTAGTTTTAGTTCCAATTTAGATTCAATCAGAATAAGTCTCACCTTAACACGCAGCTCGAATAAGTGAGTCAGAACTCTTCCTCGAGATAAGCAGCGTACCTTAGAATGTAAGGCAAAAGTTCATAATTACTTTCCATCTCGTTAAACAATGCAGAGAAAATTCTAGAATTAAGAGGACAAGCCTTGATAAAGTTTACAAGGGTAACCGATTTATCGAAAACATCTTTCATCTTGGATGGTATTCGATCTACAGCCAATGCTTCACGATGGATGCTGCAGTGCGTTCACTTGGCAGAGAGCGCAACAGCCTGGACAGGCTCAAGGAGTCCTTTTTGTTTACCTCCGATTGCCCGAGCACCATCTGCATTAATCCCAACACGTTAGCTCATTCTAGTTTATTTTCAAAGATAAAATTATTAATAAATGTTAAACAAGGCCTCTGCAGTTGTATGTAAGGGAAGTGTTTCACTAAACAAAATATCCTTATGAACCTTGTTGTTGTTCACTGAAGTACTGTGCTTTATTTCAAGACGTCCCTGTAATTTCGAAGCTTTCATAGTCTAATTCGATAGCACCTCACCGCAAACAACACACCGTGGTTCACTGATCACCATCTCGTTCAATAACTACAAATCCCAATTCCAACTATTTCGGGAAATATTTACACACTTTCTGGAGTGCTGAACCATCATTGTTGCTACATTAACGCACAAGCTTACTTTAGCTTCACTGAACGTTGGGAATGCATGTTGTATTGGGACCGATTTAAGACTCTGATCCATTTTTCGTACATGCTGACACAGAAGTCTGAAGTTAGCTGTTCCTTTTCATTTTAGTTCAAGCGTCTAGTGAAAATCCAACTTGATAGATGGTCATATCAGACCATTAAATGTTGTAGTTAATTCACTTTATTTATCGCATTGATTTCGGCTTACTGAGTTCGATTTTAACTTGACTTAGTAAACAATATTGTGTTTTCAACTTATTTTGTAAAAGGAAATCTGTATAATATTATATAAATATCGGGAAGTTAATTCTCGTTACACGTCAAACTATTGCGGCCCCCTCACATGCTTGTCACGGCCCCCTGGGGGTCCGCGGACCTCAGGTTGGGAAACACTGTTCTATTCGATCAAAACTGTGAATATTCATATAATTAAATATTCACTACTCGTTTACGTTTATATCGTTTATTGGCTTCGAAAACTTCTAGCGTGAAACGAATTGTACAGAATATTTTTTTTTATATAATTAAAATGACAAATACATATAATAATAAATAAACTCCCTAATGGAAGAAATTACTCATACATTTCAAGTAAGGAATTTGAATCTATTTTTTTACAATTGTGACGTTACTCACATCTTGCATGATGCACGTAACTTTCGTTTAGTAGTTTTTGATCACCTATGTTACCCCTTATTTTCCCTTCTGTTTTACCCACTTTGTGGAAAACTCTCACTTACATTTGTGAAGACAAATATTGGCCTATATCTGCCAAACTATTTGTTACACGCTGGAGTGGCTTTGCAGTCTTTGTCAGCACTGTCACGTATAATCATGTAGATACTTTGAGTAATAAATGCCTGTTCAAACCGAAACTGCGGGAACTGTTGCAGCGGCTGCTCAGGCTGTCTCCACATTGCTCCAGACTTTAACGCCCTCTAGCGGACAAATGTGTTCTTACACGGTCGAACTACAGTACAAGTCCGATAGTCGGTCACGTTTGGGACTGACCCGGTGCAGGATTACCGAAAATGCCGGACTATCGGGCGGTACCTCTTACTACTGGTATAGGCTAAGGCGTACAGCGAAAACAGCTGTAACACGTTGTTTTGCAGTAAAATGTTGATTAGCAGAATCATTAGGTTAATAACTTTAGCTCAAAATTCGACCAGTACCAAAACAGCCGAGATCAGCCGAGTAAAGTCCGAACGCTTCCGATTGATTCCGAACAATGTTAATTGCATCTAACAGTAGCAGACGCGTAGTGGACACTTCCGAGTGGTTCCGAACCGCGCCAAGCGCTTTCAACTGTCGTTCAGAACCGTTTACAGGAGAAAAAAAAACTGAGATGGTGCCGGACAATCGGGGGTTCCGGACTGTTGGTTGCCGGTCTATCGGACTTCTACTGTACTTTGTATGCATTATCAGCATCGTGACACAAAGTTTTATATAAAAAAAATCCTGTCTGAACTAAAAAAGTTCCTTTATCAGTGTAGTAGTTTATGAAATCCGTCTGAAATTAGATGCTATGATCGAACTGTCACCTTTGCATACAGATAAAATCATGCTGTTTCCAGTGATTCGAATACTTTCCTTCCCGAAATGGTTTTTTTTAATATTATCTGAAGAGCTTCTTCGAATAAGGTTGTCAAAATTTTTAATACATTCTTAGGAACTCCATCTGAACCTCCGGGTTGAGTTTTATTGCCTTTACAAAGAACATTGTGTATTTCCTCACTTGTGGTTTCTTTTAAAGAGAAAAAGATCTGTACTTCTACACTCAAAAAAATATTGGTTTTTATTGTCACCCCAAAAGGTCTAGTAGATCATCTCTCCCTCTACACCAATTCCAGTGCTGGGTAACACCAATTCTAGTGTTGGTTAACACCATCCGGGGTGTCCAACACCGTTTCTGGTGTTGACAAACACCTCTACCGGTGTTCAGAAACACCGTTAAGAATGTTAGAGTGCACCGTAAGAAGTGTTAGGGAACACCTTCAATGGTGTTTATTAACACTCCTAACGGTGTTTCTGAACACCGATAGAGGTGATTGTCAACACCAGAAACGGTGTTGGACACCCCGGATGGTGTTAACCAACACTAGAATTGGTGTTACCCAGCACTGGAATTGTTGTAGATGGAGAGATGTTCTATTACACCTTTTGGGGCGACAATAAAAACCAATATTTTTTTTGAGTGTATATAGATTTGAAGCGTACAGGGAAAGAAGGGCAAATGTGCATGAACGTGATTTTTCGTAAAACTCACTTTAAAGTCTAAACCTATCCTCTACCTCCATGTATTTCATATTCTTTAAACCGCTATAACTTGATCTTGCGAGCTTTTGGATTGAAACTTGATGAGCGGTTCTCATTTTTATATTCCTCCCTCTTTCCCTGTATTCTCCATTTATATTACTATTACCTAACGAAAAGTCTTCTATAATTAGTTCCCGATTAACCGTGATTAGGGGGTAATATACTAACGGAAAAAAAAGTTGTTAATAAGGATATTGACCATTTCTATTGGTTCTGTAACAATTATATCATAGTCTTAGAAAGACGTTATTGTGCTTTTATTTTCCTTCCCAGAAATGTCTTTCAGAAGACAATACTTTTCAGTATTAGGGTTTTATGACGGGAGGAACGGCACAAATCAAGGAACTACATAAATTGATAAGTGCTATATGGAGAAAGGAGGAGCTCCCAACGGAATAGAAAACCTCTAATAGTTCCGATTTACAAAAAAGGCGATAAATCGGACTGTATAATTATCGCCGAATCTCGTTACTTCCAACCTGTTACAAGGTATTAAGTAATATTCTGTTAACACGCCTAAGTGTATACGTAGATGAAATAATTGGAAATCACCAATGTGGATTTAGAAGAAATAGATCCAAGTTGGACCAGATTTTCGCCTTGGGACAAATATTAGAAAAGAAATGGGTCAATATAATGGGACTGTTCACCAACTATTCATTGTTTTTAAGAAAGCATATGATTTTATCAAAAGGGTAAAGTTATACAGTATCCTGATACGATTGGGAATTCCGAAAAAAAAATGTTTCAACTAGTGAGGATGTGTCTTAGCGAATCCATAAGCAGAGTACGGATGGAAGGTAATATGTCAGATAGTTTTGAGATTAGCCAGAAAATTGAAACAAGATGATACCCTTTCACCATTACTGTTTAACTTTGTGTTAGAATATGCGATTCTAAAAAATAATAAACAAAACGTAATGCTACTAATATTGAATTGCTTCAATTAAATTTTCGTTTACGCGGATGACGTAGATTTAATAGCGAACGATTTAGATGGATTAGAAAATAACGTCATTGCATTAGTAGAAGCGTGCGATGATATAGATATACAGGTAAACGCAGGGAAAACAAAATACACGATAACAAGCCGAAACTCAGAAGATGATAGACACGTAACAATTGAGAATGAGAACATAGAGAAAGTAAACAAATTAAAATACTTGGCAGCCTAAGTAATAAGCACTTAGAAGAAATAAAAGTCACTTAGTATCGGGAAACGCATGTTTACATTCAGTGCAGAAGCTCCTAACCTTACGATTAATATCAAGAAACTTGAAATTGAAAATATACACCCTTAAAACTGTACCTCGGAATTGGGAGTACAAAGCTCCAATTTTGTACTCCCAATTTTTGAGGGGCAGTGGCAAATATAGGGTTGGGTTTACAGGGGCGGTTCTTTGTCTTCCAGTTCTTGGGGGGTAACAGATTAATAGAAACAAAAAAGAAGGTAAAATATAAATCTCTGGGTCCGTCACTTCCTCTGAAAAATGGGTAGTATAATGTATTCCAAAATTTTGAGTGACGGGGACAGGGATACATTTTTTACCGTCGTTTTTCCTTCTATTAATCTGTCCCGTCCCAAGAACTGGGAGGTAAAGAGCCGCCCCTGTAAACTCAATCGTGGGCTTGCCACTGCCTCTCAAAAATTGGGAGTACAAAATTGGAAATTTGTGCTTCCAATTCAGGGTGTACAAAACTGTTATTCTGCCATTAATACTTTACGGTTTGCGAAAGTTGAAGTACGACCCTAGGAGATGAACAAAAATTACAAGTATTTGAAAATAAAGTTTTGAGAAAGATATACGTACCTAAACGCGTCGAGATAACTGGAGAATGCAGGACACTGCATAATGAATTTCACGGACTGTAGGACTCACCCGATATTGTAAGAATAATGAAATCGCGACGACTAGCATGGGCAAGTCATGTAGCTCGGATGAGCGGGAAAACGAAGATTACATTCCACCTTGATGGGAAAACCGTATGGAGAGACACAGTTGGGAAGACCAAAAGGTCTTTGTGAGGACAATATTATTAAGAAATCGTCGAGAAGAAGTCGTTTGTGATGAAAACTGGCTTGAAGTTGTCCAAGATAAAATCCAATGGCGATCTTTTGTTACTGTCTCAATGAACTTGCAAGTTCCGTAAACCATAGAGTAAGTAATTGATTAGGCTTCAGGATTGTAAACTTATTTGCACAGTTTATTTCTTCGGGTTCGTTGTGACTTTGGTTTAGTATTTTTTATATCTTCGTATTGTTGCAAAATAGACCCTATGCGATGGATAAATGGCCTTTTTAGACAATGTTTTTAGTGAGACAAGTCCTAAAATTTAGGTAGTGATCCACGGTTTCGTAGAATTGTTAATTGTAATGATTGTTTTTAACAGTACCGGTTTGTTCAATACGTTACTTTGTTTTCTGTGTGTACAATTGATACTTTGATGGAACGGCACTGTTGTTGCAAAATTGAAAAATGAGTCTTTCTATTTTCAATTCGTTTCAATTTTTTGGACTTTAATTAATTTCCGAGGACATTCTTTGTACTTGAATCTTATGGTACTGTAAACAAGAAGATTTTATCTCATATGTTCGTACACTGTTTTGTTGATATCATATTTCTTGAATTTTCTGTCTATGTGTAATCAATTAGAGACTCAGAATGCCGCGCGACTCAAGTAGAAAGTTAAATTAATTATTCATTACCTACCAACTGAAACGAATCACAAATTTTATTTTCTGCTTTCAAGAGATTAACGCCTCTATCGCCCAGAAGATCTGTTATTTCGTTTTCCAGCAGTTTGCAACCGTTCCGTTGCAAATTTCGCAAGCTCTGACTAGTAAAACCATCTGGTTGTCTGCAACCACATCCAATAATTATATCCTTTTGTGGATTTCTTATTTTGATCTACAATGACTTAAGCTAAGGATCATTACTTGATGAAACCTACTGAGAATTGTAGATTAATTTTAATATAAATTGCAGTAACACCACCTCTGAAACCACGGTCATTACGATAGAATTTAAATCCTGTGAATGAGTAAAAATGTTCCGATAATGCGGCAAGCGCCCAGGTTTCTGACAATATTATGACGTCAGTCTTTATTTTCGAAGCAGCAAATTCTGTACACTTTGTTTTAAGAGACTGCAAATTAAGATGACAGACGTGAAACTTATCTGTCCAACTCCTAAGCGTGATAATAAAATTAAGGACAGAATAGCACGAGACCCAAAATGCACAAATGGGCCAATAAGCTTCGATGTGAAATGACGGGCTGAGGAGATGATTAGTGTCTTAGTATAGAGTAAAGTGTTACTTTAAGACAAAATGTGATTTACTTAAAATTTTTATAATGCTGGTATATCGAAAAATGGAAATCTGCCAGACAAAGACAATACCTGACGAGGAAAGGATTAGGAGAAATGCAATAAGGACTAGTGAAGAGTAAAATTCTTGTTAGGGCGTTGATTCTGCAGGGAGTGTATACTGAAAACTCCATTAAGAGGAATAATTCCAAGACCAAGTCAACATCTTAAAGTTGTTTAAAAGAGTTTTAACTGTTTCCTATGGCTCAGATCAGGATGAATGGGAAACGTTTACTTCATTTAAATGCTGTTCCCCTTACGAAAGTAAGTTTATGACGTAGTGATGAAGAAGGTGATAAAGATGATGATGAACGTTAGCAGCAAGATTTTGAATCATAAAATAATCACGGCAAAACTCTCAACCAGATCGATCACGTATTAGTAGATAGACGAAGGCACACCAACATAATGGATGTTAGATCGTACAGAGGAGCGGAAGGTGACACCGACCATCAATTAGTGATCACAAAAGTAAGGGAAAAGTTATGCATTGTGAACAGAGAAAGCAAGGGGTCAAAACAACTGAAATTCGAAGTTAAACGATTAAATAATCCGAGCATAAAAACAGATTACCAACTCGAACTCTCAAATAGGTTCGAAATCCTAGCCGACTTGAGTAATAATAATGATGATATTAATAATGAAATTGATGTAAGTAAGATGTGGGAGGCAATTCGTGAAACAATTGAGAGCGCAGATAAGGAACGTGTATGTGAGAAGAAACAACAGAAAAACAAACATTGGTTTGATGAAGAGTGCCTTAAGCTTCATAAGGAACGAAAACAAGCAAGGCAACGATGGCTAAGTAATAAAAGCGAAGCAAATACCATCCACTACAGTAACGCGAAACAAAACGCCACACGTGGATTCAGAAACAAAAACAGAGATTATTTGACGCAGACGATACAGGAGGTAGAGGAAAACGGGAAGACAAATAACATACGGGATCTATACAAAGGGGTAAACTCGTTAAGAAAAGGTTACCAGCCGAGGTTAGGAATGATTAGAAATGAACGTGGAGATCTTCAGGCGGATCCGACTAAAATTGTCGATGTGTGGAAAAGTTATTTCGACAAACTTCTTAATGTACACAACGGGGAAGAAACAGAGGAATTTGAAATCCATACCGCAGAACCGTGGATTCCCGAACCTAGCGAGATCGAGATCGAAATGTCGGTAAACAATTGAAAAATTTCAAATCATCAGGAGTAGACAATATTCCAGCCGAATTAATTAAAGTCGGATGAACGGCGCTAATCAAGGAACTACATAAATTGATAAGTGCTATATGGAGAAAGGAGGAGCTCCCAAAGGAATGGAAAACATCAATAATAGTTCCGATTTACGAAAAAGGTGATAAATCGGACTGTAATTATTACCGCGGAATCTCGTTACTTCCAACCTGTTACAAGATATTAAGAAATATTCTGTTAACACGCCTAAATGTATTACGTAGATGAAAAAATTGGAGATCACCAATGTGCATTTAGAAGAAACAGATCCACATTGGACCAGATTTTCGCCTTGAGACAAATATTGGAGAAGAAATGGGAATACAATCGGACGGGTTCACCAGCTATTCATTGTTTTTAAGAAAGCATATGATTTTATTAAAAGGGTAAAGTTATACAGTATCCTGATACGATTTGGAATTCCGAAAAAAATGGTTCAACTTGTGAACATTCGTCTCAGCGACCCCATAAGCAGAGTACGGATAGGTAATAATATGTCAGATAGTTTCAAGATTCGCAATGGACTGAAATAAGGCGATGCCTTTTCACCACTTCTGATTAACTCTTTGTTAGAATATGCGATTTTAAACATTAAAGGGGACCAAAAGGGACTATCAACTATTGGTATACGCGGAAGATGTAGATTTAATAGGGGACGATATAGATTCACTACAAAGGAACACTGAGATCTTAGTAGAAGCGTGCGATGAGATAGGTCTACATAGGTAAACATAGATAAAACAAAATACATGATAACAAGCCGAAATACAGGGAATGGAGGAAATAGAAAGATAATAATTAGGGATGAGGTCATAGAGAAAGTAAACAAATTTAAATACTTGGGAGCATACTTAACAAGCAAAAATGAGGCCATGGAAGCAATAAAAAGTCGCTTAGTATCGGGGAACGCATGTTTCTATTCAGTCCAAAAACTTCTAACATCGCGATTAATATCAAGGAAACTGAAATTGAAAACATACAGAACGGTTATTCTACCGGTAATACTTTACGGCTGCGAAAGTTGGAGTACGACCCTAGCAGATGAACATAAAATGCGTGTATTTGAAAATAAGGTTTTGAGAAAGATATACGGGCCGAAACGGGACGAGATGACTGGAGAGTGGAGGAGACTGCATAATGAAGAACTCCACCTACTGTACGATTCACCAGATGTTGTAAAAATAATGAAATCATGACGACTAAGGTGAGCAGGCCACGCAGCTCAGATGGGGAAAAATCGAAGATTATATTCTATCCTGGTTGTTAGGCCGGATTGTAGGAGGTCATTGGGAAGAGGGAGACGTCGTTGGGAGGACAATATTAGAAGAGATCTTCGAGAAGTAGGTGCTCGTGATGAAAACTGGCTTGATACTGCCCAGGATAGAATCCAATGGCGAACGTTTGTTACTGCGGCGATGAACTTACGAGTTCCATAAGCCATAGAGTTAGTTAGATAATTATTTATATTGTTTAACTTTGATTTTCATAGCCATTAAATGTGCTAAGCTTCTCTCAATAAGAGAGAAGAATGACTTAGGGTCTATTGATCCTGGTTTTATATCCAGGTTAAATTTTGAATTCAACTTTGCCTTTTTCGAAAACTATTACTTGACTGTTGAGAAAATAAAAATAAAATAAAATGTTTACAATTTGTCATTAATACCTGGAATTGTAATGATATCACGCTAGCCTAATCGGAACAAAACTTTGAGCGTATCAACTTTCTTGTGGTTTCCTGTTTCCTTTAGTGTTTGTTGAAAACTGTGTATTGAGCTCTTTTCTAATAAACATAAGTTATCATGAACTCCATGAAATAGGCATAATATTTTGTCATTTCCATCTTTGACTACAAGAACTTGCTAGAGTCCAAAGGCGGTTACAGTGGAAACTAGAGAAAAGAAAGAGGAAACAGAGCTAGGCTACACGAAGATCTTCTGTTCACAAATACATTATTAAATGAAGTGTGCCCGAAACTCTTGTGATATGTGATTGTGTCTTTTATTGTCAGGTAAGAAAATAAATCCATGTATCTATATATCTAACAATGTAATTTTCTATCTATCTTCAACATACAGAAAGTTAACAGAAAATCCTTTTACTAACTACGCAATATCCCATTGTCTTACAGAGCTGATTATGAACATATTCTGTTTTACGTTTAACAGAACAGCTACTAAATATGATTACTTCTTTTGAAGTGTCCACTGTCCTTAAGAAAACACGTTTCATAGTCACCTAGATGCTTTGGTTAATAAAACATTTATTGTTACTATTTGTGAACATGTGCATTTATATGATTGTATGTACTTAATTCATCTCTATTTACCTCAGCTTCTTTTGGAATTCGCTATCTTTGAATTAGGATATGTTGTTTTTCAGCAGATGATTTGCTATCTTCTTCTAATCAGGATTATCTGAATCTTTCAATAAATGATGACCTGTCAGATCTCGTGTATAGTAGAGGTTGTTTATCTACAAATTTTCTCAAGCAGACTTTACCAAAGGACTTTAGTGCTTTAAAACTTTACGTTGTCGTGTTTATTAATTTATTACAGTCATGTTAAAGAGAATGGCAAAGGAGGTACCTTCATTCTGCTGCTGCTGAGGATAACAATAGATAATCTCATTAGAGCTCGTGACATGGAATCAAATTTTTGCCATTCTCGCAATCATTGTTCATCCGAGACAAGGAACCATAAACACTAGGACATGATTTTTTTTATTAAGACTCTAATAGATTTATATGTTTTAGTTTCCGTGGTCAGGGCTCCATAGCCTAATTGTAAGAGGGTTGTACTCATGTCCGCGTGGTCCCAGGTTAAATTCCCGGCTGGAGTTCCACTTTTCGGCGTCCACCCAGCGTCGTGAGGCAAACTGGGGAGTCACGTGAATAAAGACGTGACGGCCACACACTGTCTAGAAAGCCACTAATAAGCCTGTCGTGACCATTGGCGGACCACACAGCCGTCACTCAGATGCAGTTCCACAAACACGGACATATGGCGTTGGGGCAGGCTCAGGGAGGCCTATCGGTCTGTCACGCCAGTGGTTATTATTATTATTATTATTAGTTTCCGTGGTTAATTGATGACAAATAACCTGCTACAGTCACATTATTGCGGAGTCTCTTAAGCGTCTTCTGCCGGTGACACGGAAGATAGAGCTTGGGTTGCGCATTGAGATGGTCTTGGATATGCGTAATGCTGAGTGAGATTTTTCCAGGATTTTACCTCAGTCACAGCAGCCTAATGTCTGGATAGTACCTTTAAACTATGAACTGATCAATTTCCTTCTCAGATCTCTCTCTCTCTCTTCCTTGGTACCACCTGCAAATGGCACGTAGGCATCATGTAAGGTGAATCGGAGCAAAGAATCAAATAATCAAATATCATTCCGGAACTGCAGTAACTGTAGTAAAAAGAGATTGTTTGCATGTAGGGGAGACCAGGGCTGGTTGAAACAGTAGCTAATTATAGTGAATAGAGGGGGTTAGCCACTTTGTTTACCTAACGTAGAAGCATTTTTCAACTGTCTTCATGTTATACAAGCTACATTAACGTGATGTTGATCGGTCCTATGTTCGAAGTGAGTACTTTTTAAACACCATTCTTTAGAAGTTCTAGAACTAAAATGTCATGGAAATGTACATTATACTCAGCATGTGATTTGGAGTATAGTGCTTGTTGTGTATTACTTCTTTTTTCATTTAGCAAGAGCATGTCTCCGTTATTTCGTTTTTCATTATGGTGGGCAGCTACGTGTTGGTTGAAACATTTATTTTCCGTTATGCAGTATTGAGTAAAATCAAACAAGTGGGTGAAATGTATATCATGCTACTTACTTTTGGGCTACGAAAATGTTCACTGATGGGACATTTCCTTTCCTATGGAAATACTTTAATTCTGATAATGATTAGGAATGCTACTTGCTGTGTGTATTAGCCCTGAATCATTTAATAATAACACAAGGCTGCGTCATTTTGGCGCTTTGTATGTCAATGGGTGTTTTCTAATTTTGGTTTAGAGCTGTTTCCAAATATGGTATTCGTTTTTCTCCATCACCCACAGTTTGTCTGTTATTTCATAATTTTGCTATTCTTAATCCTTTTAACTTCAAGCGATTTCCGTTCTGTTTTTAGACTTCCAGTTAGGTGTTTATAACTTCTGTACTATCCATTCGTTATGAATTGTTCATACATCATTTTCTCCGTTAAAAATCAGGCGCTCCAACGGTGATACCTGCTGGTGTCTCAGATACACGGTTGCAGAGATATTCGTGTTTTTCGGGATTTTTGGCGAATGTAAATTATAATAATTTAAAAAAGAGCCACTAGATGACAAACTCACAACAATGTGTAAAGGAAGATGACTTTTTATGCAAATTGCAGCAATTAAATTATATTTTAGCTAAAACAAATATAAGTATATTTGTTCTTTAAAACATGTAATAAAAAGTGACCATCATACAGTTCGCACGGGAGTAAAGAACAACATATTTAGAAGTGCTTGTAGAAGAAATTTGAGCTCATTATAATAAATAAAAGGTATTCCCGCCAATGATTTGTAAGTGTCCTTTGTTCAATGAACCTTTCTTCCTGTGGATAACGTTTTGAAATGGCGAGCTCCTCAAGACGATCGTCTGTAAATGATCCAAATATGTTTTGTTATATTTGCGGGTCTCTTACATTGAAAAGCAGGAGACAGAACATAACCACGTTTGTGAAAACAGCATACTTTGCTTACTTTGGTGTTAAGTTAGGAAACCAGGACAAAGCCTTTGCACCACATTATGTGTGCCATTGCTGTGCTGCTGGTTTAAGAAAATGGACTCTGGGTAAGCAGAAGTCGTTACCTTTTGGAGTTTCAATGGTATGGAGAGAGCAGGTGAACCACGTAGATGATTGTTATTTTTGTATGGTGAAAGTGGACTGACATAACAAGAAAAGTATGAAAAGTATTGTTTACCCAAATCTGAAATCAGCTATCAGACCTGTACCACACAGCCCCGAGAT
>JAGDQP010030900.1:0-12799 GCA_022664845.1 Lepisma saccharinum | reverse complement strand
TATATATATATATATATATATACCGTATATATATATATATACTTTCATATCGTATCGATCTCAATAGGTATATTTTTCTTCGAAATCTACCTAAAAAAGTGGTCATATAAACCTGAGCTAAAGCCGGGCTAGTGTAACCGATATATAATTTAAGGTTGCATAGCACAAAGGATACAGAATGTAAAAGAACTGCCGAACTATATCGTGTGGGATTGCATAACAAGTAGGCGAAAAGGACTATAATATTAACGCCGTTCTTTATTGCCTTTAATACAAAGCTTTTATATCAAATAGAGTTGATTAAGTTTTAGGTTTGATCTACTTGGGAAATTCAATAAATCGCGATCATGAGTGATTATTTTTGGCTTAAACTGCTTTATATAGACTATCAATAAGGACAAAAGCGAAATACAACTGTACTTAAGCAGACTACATACTACCAAATATTTAGGCTCCATAACACATAGGATACAGAATGCAAAAGAATTGCCGAACTGCATCTAAGAGATCGAAAACTAGAACCTAGTCATTTAATGCCCACCTCCATGTACTTTTAAACTACATACAGCAAAAGATGTCGATTATATATTTATATGAAGTCAACTTTACTCCACCATGTAATGTATACTACCCATAGTACACTTATGTCGTGTTTGGCTACACTATCAGTATGATCTCGAACCGACCAAACAGGCACACTATGCGTAGTTCTTCCTATGCTTACCTAGAGTCAAGCGTCAGTGTTCATACATATTTTGCATTTCTCTCACAAACCCTTGCTTGCTACACCGCCAAAACAAGATCAACAATATTTAAATGACAAGAATTGAATAGAACTTACCTTTTGAACCGTTTTTTACTCCAAAATACAGGTAGCCGTCAGCTGTCATTTAGTCGTTTACATGAACCTCAGCTTTTGTTGCCAACCCAGTATTTATCTGACTTTGTTCACCTATTGCACTTTGATATCTAAATCATAACGATTAATTTGGCTCATAAATCCCCGAGTTCCCTTATATGTATTTATTCGGACAACCTAGTAACATCTTCACACTCTCAAGGAGGTAGGAGAACAATCGTTATTTCCAATTTTCGCTTACCGACGTGACATGCATTTAGTACGCTAAATTTTGTTTCAGATCAAAAATCAATCTCAAAGGAACGGCATTCAGGGTCTATCTTTTTAACCGCACTGGCATTCTAGTCCGTTTCGGCTCTCCTTAAACTAAAACAGATTTTAAAATAATTGTAAGCGAAACTAACATTTGCCTTACTTCGCTTGGCCCTATTATACCTAGAGTCCTGATGATACATTTGCACTTTTTTACCTTTTATACAACCCGAAAGACAATTATCTACTGATGATTGCATATAAGGAGGATACATTATGTTCATAAGTATTACATATGCTATCGAAAATCTAAAAGACGAGTTCATGAGAAGTATTGATAAACTTTATTTGTATAGACCATACTATTACCACCAGACTTTGAGTCGTTTCGTTTGTTAGTTTATTACATCGATGCCCTAACAGGGATTCGAATATAAACTATTAGATAGTGAGTAGACATATTTTTTAAGGGAAAGTAGCTATCTATTTGCGTCAAGTGCATCGGAACGAGTTGATAATATTTTAGTTTATTTGCTACGAGACACAATCTCAAATCACAAGTATTAACAACTTTTTTAAATCATAGGAAAATGAATTATCCTATTGAATGTATTGGCCTGGCTTTATTGAAACCGGTATTAGTCTATTGAAAATTATTACCTGAAGTGGAGTGGGATGGCAGAATTGATAGAACATTCATATAAGCCTTTATATATTACAAATTTGACAGGAACTCGCACCTCTAGTAGCAGTTTCTACGAATCGAAAAATGTGCTATTTTAGTCTATAGATTGAATTATACTTGACTAAAAACTTATACTTTTGAAAAGAATTACTAGGCCATTGTATAAATACGTTGTTGGGAACTATCACAGAAAATTTTATTTAAGATATATGAGAGGAGAAACATGATTCGTCCCTCATTATGATTGGAAGGCTTTGCATTACATTGTATTGCATTGTCTAAGTAGTGATACCCACTTTAAAATCAGTACAAGACGATCTGTTGAGTATGAAGAAGAAGGATTTTGTTAAACAGTCTGTGTTTTATTTTTTAAGAAAGAAAAATAGGAGCTTCTATTATAAAATAGGACAGCGATAGGGAAGAACTTAAAATATGGACATAAAATTATACCCATCAATTGATCATGGAAAGAGACCTTAACTTGATGGATTATAAAAAGGAGTTCCGTTAACCATTAGAGCTGAGAAGTCATCAGGGCTATTGCGTAGGTATTAATACAAAAATAATTATGACGAGTTAGACAAACCAAGTACCGAGTACGCTTGAAGGAATTTAAACAAATCTTATTGTTGAAGACTGGAGTGAAAAAATGCTTTTTACAGAACGACGAAGCAACGGTGAAGAATTTGACTACTTCTTATTAACCATTTTCATTTTTATATTTGGTATATGCTGACTGGAGTTTTTTAAAATGCATTTTTACAGAACGACGCAGCAACAGTGGAGGGAACGATTTGACGACTTGCTATTAGCCATTATGTATTTTCCTATTTACATATTTTAGTATTTCAAATTGTCTTTTATTATACTCAGGTTGGTCTTTTCGCACGTTAGTACATTATATTCCACTATAAATTAGAAATCTAAAAGTACTTGAGTGCATTGTAGTGTGCAGGTGACTAGTTTTGAAGGTTCGGACCCACTTTTTAAATATGTCCCTGTCGAAACGGAATTGTTTCGGGCAGGTACATCTTTAACTTTTATGATAAAATGTAGATGAACACACTCATACAAGATTGAGTCCATTAACTCTAGCAGATGATAGAAGCCTGGGAGACATGTCGTTATTTTGACAGGTTTTGGAATTAAACGTGTATTCTGATCAATTGAAGTTTCGATGTTACTTTGACACTTGTTAATAATTTCAATGTTACACGTAACCTTCTTATATTTGGGAGAAAGAAGTCACACACTGTTGGAGAATCGAACAGACCACAGAACATATTTACAATATGTAGAGTTTACCAGGAACCACTTTTACAAAATGCTATTTATTGACTTGCATGGAGTATGTGTTATTATATGCCCTTGTGTGGAGAAGGTTGTTAAAACATTTTGTAAGGATTTACACAAAAGTTGATATTTGTCGGTATTGACATTAATCTTAGGAAAGCACCTTGTTGTTCCAAGTACTTCCCAAGTTGCATTTTAAGTATCTCACAATTAAACCTATTGATGGTTGAGAGTACTTGTTGTTTTACCATACTTGGCAGAGAAGTAAGGTATAAGAGAAAACTACCATACTTGGCAGAGAAGTAAGGTATAAAAAAACTACCATACTTGGCAGAGAAGTAAGGTGTAAGAGAAAACTACCATAAAAGTGCTTTCATCCATTAAGACTGGTGCAGTGCACGAAAGTTTGATTCAAAAGAACAAGTACTCATAATGTGATTCAAGTCTTAAAACACACGTTTACTTTTAAACGCTTAAATATAACAAATACAGATTAAATGGGTTCGGAAAACAGGAAAGGGGCGGTAAACCAAAACTATTACTTTACAAGACTTGTCAATAACTGGGAGGAGAGTCCTTAATTTTTGTTTTTCTTAAGGTTTAAGGGAATTAAGCAAAATAGGCGCTTAAAGTGTAATTTATACATTTACACAAACCAACTACTTGGCGAACAAATAGGGATGGCTTGCTTATTTACCCACATGAGCAAACAGCATGCTGACTTAAATGTTTGCACCCCACCATTTGTATTACATGATGGTACAAAGTAAAAAACAGTATCGGAGGACCTAATTGCCCGGAGGATAAAATGAAGCTGGCAACGCTAGTGGACAATCCCGTACGAACTTAGGGAGTCAAAATGCTTAGGTTTAGACCATAGACTGTCACAATACAAATAATGCAGCTCGGTTGGACCAATATATGACGACTTTTGAACTGTCGGTTACATACATGCACGAGCAGATGGAAAATGAGCGACGAATGTACTACATTGGATTCCCAGAGAAAAGAAGGAACGGAGACAACGTCCAAATGAAAGATAGGTAGATAGAATTAAGTTTTTTTCAGGTGTTGCATGGATAAGGATAGTAGCAGAGTGAAATATGTGGAAAGAAAAAAGAGGAAGGCCTTCATCCAATATTGGATAGAAAACGGCTGAATATGATGATGATTATGACACATTAATGGTCATGGGGTAGAATGTACTATCAGGTAGAGGATAAGTTTGTCATTTCTACCATCTTAAAGTTTTAATCATCTTGAATCTTGTTTGATTTTTAAATGAGAATCAGTGGGAACTAGAATTTTACCAGAAATACACTGTTGAAGTCGAGTGTGTCATTAGTTTACTTTTAAGGAACATAATCAGATATGACATTATTATGTGTAGATAAAACTTTTCTTTTGAATCAGCGCAAGAAATGATAATTTAATGCATTCTATTGAATATTGAATTAATGATGATTTCACGGCCTCAAAAACCAAAGTTTGGATAGTTTTTTTTTATCGATCGCTGGGGTTTTAAGTCATTAGTTGTTACAGCCCCGAACATCATATCCACACGATCATCAAGCATTTACTGATTAATCCGAATATTAAGCATTTCACCTTTACTAGAATTCTCTTTTGTACGAAGTTCAATGCCAATATTCATACTAGTCTTGTAACTGTCCACTATGCTAGTATCACCACTAATCTTCTTTATAGTAGGGTCATCACTTTCCACTTTCATAGGAGCAACGTTACTAGAGGAAATATTAAAGTCAAAAAAATTTGACTACATTTTCAGGAATCACTTTATCAGGTTTAGCGAATAATTTGCAATAATAATAACTCCAGGCCACTTCTTTACTTTCATTTGATCCGAAAAAGAAACATAGTGTCCATATATTACAATCTTTTTTTTTAAAAAAAAAAAGCTCTGATGTTATAGTAAAAGTTTTAACCTGCGCAGAACAGATGCGCAATGGTTGCATTGACTAAAAGTTACTATATGACATTCTTTTTCTTGTACGACAAACTTGCAGCTTGTCGGTTTTATATGTATTTGAATTTTACTTTAACAAAAGTTGCGGAGGCGATTTACTCCGTACCAGAAAGTGTGATTGTTTGATATTATAAATATGAAAGGATGTATTTATACTTTCCAAGAAATGTTGTCACACACAAAAGAACAAAACTGCTAAGTTACAAACTGCAAATACAGCATTATAACGAAACAAACAGTTACAACATCAAACGTTTTCCTATCAAAATTTTGTATTCAACAACGACACAGTCTTGTCATGTTAGGTTAGTTTACTTAGCTCCTATCTTATTTAAGAAACAACCGAGTAAATAAAATCCACCTTTGCAACATTGCAAGACAACACAGACTTGTTTCACACCACTACATTGTAATAGGAGAGCGGAAAAAAAATTTTTTGCAATGTTACCCTGCAACAATTTCCGTTTTTTTGAATACTATACATTATGCAAGCAGTCTTGACTTCCAGAGTCGAACACTCATACACGACAGCCATTGGAAAACTAAATCCAAGAATCTTCGTTCAACGTCTTTATTGAGCAATCATAACAAAAATACAACTTGTCCCTATCAGTCTCATGACAAGTGTCTCGTAAAATCAAATACGCTAAACTATCAAATCGCAAGAGTTGAGTCAAGATTCACTTCATGTAGTACTTAACGTCATTACTTACACATTTCAATGCGTTCCTTCAATTACAATAACACATACAACTTGACAAATACAATATTTATTCACTTAATCCCAATACTTGGGAACAAATAACGTTATTCCTGATTATGATTAACCTATATTACAAGCAAAGATGTTGCTGCTTGTGATTTCTGTGGAACACATTCACAGTCTTGTATCATATCTATAAAATAAAATGTCCTTACTTTCATAGTAATCAATATTTCAAAAACTCTGTACTTCAGTTACTATTATAAGAGTAATATTCAGTGTCAGTACTGTTGCGCCATAGGTGACTAAAACATATATTACAACGCTGTTGTAGCCTAGTGACAAATCCAATCTTCCATATTATTTTGTGGATTTGTTCGAAACGCAATGTCCTACTCTTCGCTCCACAGATGCTATTGAACAAGTATTTTAATTCCATATCATTACTCAACGTGATCCCAAAATATCAAACAGTCTGCTAAAATACAAAATAAAAATTACCTGTAGTGACCAGCACCTGCCTCTAATGATCGTTCAACTGGACTTCATTTTTCAAGGCATATCTTGTTTTAATTTGTAAAGATAAAGGTAATTTGGACTCCACGTTGAGCTGTACTTCCTATTCTTCCAGTGTAATGCTGACCATACTTAGGAGATCATACGAATATGTATGTATCTTACTGATACACGTTGCATACAAGGAGATGACTCGTCGAGTAGGAGTACGTCAATCATATGATTCATAGTTAACGTAGCATTTGAGCAGTCGTGGGTTCAATACAGGTGGCCTACAACCCTGACTGAGGTTTTCACTCAGTCACACGAAGGAAATGCCAGGATGATACTTTGAACATAGGTCCCGGTCGACACTTTCCCTTTCCCTATCACGCTCTCAGCTTTCAATGCCTAAAGGCCAAAAATCAGAACATTCAACTGTAGAATCAGAAGATTCATATGCAAATTCTTGCCATAAAAGTGAAGAGGATGTATTTGCAATTCGGTCACTTGAAAAAGAGAGTAAGGTGGAGCATTCATCTTGAGCCTCGGGCAATTCGCATAGCTGTCTGAAAAACAAATCATTGGGGGATATTTATCCTTCATTCGACATCATTCTTGTAACAAAATTACGAAATAAATAAATATATCACTTACACACAGCAGCAATGATGATCTATTATTCTCACGCTTAGTTGAATTGAATTTCGCGATTGCAAATAACATGATTATATAATATTGACACCATCCACTTATGCAAAAGCACTTCCATTGAGATATTCAGTTGCCTTGGAACTAGACACTTCGATTTTTTTTTTTACAAAGAAGACACAAGACATCCAAATTTTCTTTACCAAACACTGATCGTAATTGTTTACTTTTGGTTTTTAATTTCAAAACCTATATAGCACAGGTTTATTAATAAATTTCATTTACACTTTCCACACAAGAACCATGATGTTACACTGAATAAAAAGTTCAAAAAGAAAGAAAGAACGAACGAAACTGTACAATTATTTACACTAAACTGGCCGATATCTGTTTGTATCTGGAAAACGTATGCTGAAACAGCTAGTTTCCTAGCAAGTGGAGGTTTTCCTTATGCACAATAACAATCTTCCTGCTTCCTACTTTCGCGACAATTTTACCAACAAATGTCAAACAGAGCGAGGATCAACCCGTTCCTTCACTCGTTTTAGCAGGGATTGCCTCGCAAGGGTCAGTGATTGCATCACGAGGATTTTTGTTCTTTTAAAGTTCCTTTTCGCTTTCCAAATTGTCTCGTGTTCGATAAGAAATGAATTTTGCTATTATGCATCTAGCACCATCTTAAACAACTTCTAATGACAGTCTACGCTTCCTGACATCCAGCCTATGGGCCCGATCCAAATCGGCCATGGTTACTTTCACACGTAGCAATTGTTCACAAACATCGATAAACTTTCTAATTTTTTTATACACGTCTTCCTCCGAAGTTTTCGCGATTCCCCAGGATAGAAGACATTTTTTTCGGCTGTACTGATGTAGGTCACCAACAGCCTTTTCTTTTTCCCGCACACGTCTTTTTAATTCAAGGATCTCCTTCCTCCGAAGAGAACTGCTGCTTTAAATCTTTTAAGTCTTGTGGATACTCAGTACGTGTATCACCCGTATTCCGTTTCTTTGATATTTTCACAATCTTCTATCTTCTTGAAGAATCTCTTCTCCATTTCTTCGTATTTCACCTGGTCGACCTTGAGTGAGGTGGCAACATCTGGGATGCCATTCTCGTACAGTTTCTCCCAGCCGTGCAATTCACTTGCACATTCACAACACTTCACTGCATTTAATTTTAATTTTAATGTTAGAACAAACACTGAGATGACATCATCAGAATAAACTAAATATTGTTCAGTCAATCTTATTGTTTATTGTGCAGTGTTACTGCCACATTTTAGTTGCTGATTCCCGGTGTTCAGACCATTTGAGTAGTGTTCTATTAAATTTTGTCTAGTAGCCTTTTCTAGCTAACATATCGCACACCAAATTACATTATCTTAAGTTAGTACCAAAGTACGGTGCACAACCTCCTTCCCTCATATGGAAAACTGTCAGTTTTTAATTTGAAATATCGCTAGTCATACAGAAGAAAAGAATTTTTAAAGTAATATTCGAGGACCCCAGAAGAAAAGGGGTATAAGTGCATTTTCGAATAAAATTCCAAGGTAATATATTTGGACGCATTGAAGTCCTAGGTTTATTTGTACAAAATAAGAAAATTTTGTGTCACATATATTTCGGGTTATATACAAAATATTATCTCCAACTTTGTTTTATTCGATAATGCACTTAGAACTTTTGGCTCCTGGTGTCGGCATTTAAAATAATTCGTATGCCCAATAATGATACAGTTTAAAACATTTTCTGAATCATAAACGTTCTATTTCCTTTTAAAAATTTCCTTCTTATACTTTTAAAAATTGTTTTTAAAAAATTGTTCTGTCTTAAATCTGTCTTATATGTTAGGACAAATACATGTTGTTTGTCCTACAAAATACTGTTAGGACTGCGTATTTTGGAATTATTTTTACAGTGTTTTCTTTATATTAAAACTGCAATATATCCCTCACAAAACCGGCAAACGTTTGCAAGGTGGCCTTTGATTGCAATTTATTCCCATTAATTATATATCTAAGAAAAATCTTGTACGTATATCCGCTTGAAATGAAGTGATTCATGCTTCGTGGGTTTTTCCGAGATGAAGGATTTTTGTTTGAAGGATAGAGGGCAACACTGCTCGTGTGCTCCATGCTCTGACTCGCGTAGTTCATGAGCTGTGCTCTGATTGGTCCCTTTGAGTTTTCTTCTTACGTACATGATTTGATGTGGTTTTGAACCGCAGATCCTGTTCGAACGAAGTAAGTTGTGGGTCTATATAGTATTTTATCAGTGATTTTTAGATACTTTTAAGTGATAGTGGATGGCTGTAAAGAACACAAATGTATTTATAATTGAAAGTCAATCGCTGCTACTTATGCCATTAGTGAATGCTCATTGGTAACAGGCTTCAGTGCTTTCTTAATCTTCATCATCGGCATCGGTATTGCAATTCCGCTTTGGGTAGCTTATGTACAAAATATTAAGTTAGTTCAAGGTTATACGAATTGAGTCTCATGTCGTATGGAGAGGAATAGGTGGGCACTAGATATCTCTAAACGTCAATAGAAGGTTTAATGTTACACAGAGTCGAACACGATCTCCATTGGTAGTGCTATGTTTGTTATTGGTGGTAGAAATTGTGCGAAGAGTAAACATTCATGTCTTTGACTGTAAGGCAGGTCAGGAAAATCAAGGTAAGAACAGGTAAAGAACGCGAGTTGTTGTTCTTTCTCTTCGTGTTATCTTCCATTGCAATAAGTTGTATCAGTTTAGCATTTGGCTGCATTGCTAAAGAATTACAACAACATGAGTCGTGTTTAAGCGCAGGCTAAATCTTCTTTCACAATTCGTGATCTTTTGCTGTTATCAGCTGATGCTCAACAATAAATTATAAATCTGAGTTACGACAGATTAACGCATTTGTCTAAAGATATTTTAGTTTTAAATGACGAAAACAAAAGAGCAGACAGTGAAAATGTAGATTTAGTTGATTAGGTAATGTTTGTATTGAAAGACTACAATTATTACATTCTCAAAATGTAAACAAAGTTACAGGGGCTTCGTCTCTGAGTAAAGAGGTGCTGCAATCGATTCCAGGCTTAAAATATTTCTTAGGCAAACAGTATGTAAATTCTTCTGCTCAACAAAAACCAAATGTTAAAACATAAATAGTGAAATATGTGGTGCAAAGCTGATTGACAAAACATGTGTCAGTGCATTATAAAATTTAATTGCTATTTTGTCCATCTGCAATGGTAACTCAGTTATTAATTTATATTCATTTTTATGTAAGCTTGATCAGTTTTATGATGAGGATATGTTCCCTTTGGAGGCATTTGTGCTTTCGTTACAAGTTAGGTGTGTCGATCCCTTGTTGGATGTTAAAAAACAAGCACTGAAGAAATGTCGTGATTGGTCCTTGTTCAGGACATACTTAAAAAGAGCTAGTTTCCTCTCATGCTTGACACGCATTGATGGTTATTGCTCTTTGTGAAAGGTTCCGCTAAAACCATATACCTATGCAAGTTCACCTTCTTACAAAAAGTTGAAATTAACTGGTCTTGCTTCTTAACATTATCTGCTTTGGTTTTTTAAGAAGAATCGAAAAATCTAGCAATGAATACCTTATTTAATGTTGTGCCTTGATAGTGTTTCTACATCTGGTACAATTGAGAGTAGCTAATGCAAAGGTAATTACTAGAGTATTGAATAAGTAGTTTTGTAGTAATGGATACATTGAAACTTAGTCATCGGAAAAAAAAACCTTTTTGTCTTCGGCCCGTCATGTTCTAGTTAAAATCCAAAATCACAAACATCCATGCCCCCGCCGGTATTCGAACCTGGGACATTCGAGTCACTGGGTTAGCGCCCTAGCACGCACTTTGTTGTCGGACAATGCCCCATATTATAACATTTTATAACATGTAACAAGTACATTTTATAACTTCTTATTGTGGATGAGGAATTAAACATATCCGATCATCAAGTTACTTTGCTAGTGGGAATCCGGTCGAAGCAATCTAACTGGGTGTCATTCATTGACAATTTACAGTTGTGCATAAACTCATATCATCAATGCGAATTACGTCAAAGTACTTTTGGTTTATACTTCGGTAGGGGTCCTATTGATCTTTTGCTTACTAAGCAGGAAATATCTGATAAGATCTCAATGAGATTGTCAATGTTTGGGAAACTGCCACGTTGAACATGGAGGAGGCTTGGAAGGTTCCTAGGAATGTGTATAACAAAGGGCGAGATCCTGTTAATTTCCAGGTAGTGGACAAGGTGTTGATTAAGTACCAGGTTGTCTTCTTTGAAGGATAAGGTGTCCAAATCATTGGCAGACAAGTATTATGGTCCCTTTGATACTGTGGCCTTAAGAAGAGGGGATACAGTTTCGAGTTTCGTTTTTGCCATCAGCCGACATCCAGATGGCTCTATTACAAAGTCGAAATCTTGCTTGCGTAAGGTTTTCATGGCTTGGTTCCTTGTCATCTTCCAAGAAGGGTCCACAAGAATCATTTCAGCGTTGTCAGGTCTACAGAGTTTTCAATGGAATACGGAAAATCAGATATTTTGTATGATCTACAGATTTTTCAATATTGTATCCACAACTGAATTTAAGCTTGAAAATCATCCGTTCCACTAAGAAAACATTTAACTTTATCAGGATCAGGAACCACCAGTTCTTTTTTTTTCTAATTCAATAATTCTGTCTGTATACCCGTCGCCTGGAGAGAGAGAGAGGTTGCGTACATTTTCCTTTTCTTCCACCCCTCCCTTCGTCCACTCTTGTCTACTTTTCCAGTGTGGTTGTAAAATGACCGCTTCCTACCTTTGGGGAGTTGTGACAAAGTCATTGGAAACTGAAAATCTGGGAAGAGCACAGAATGACTAACAGGAGAGGAACAAAAAGATGTAAGCTCACATAAGGTCATGCACACTATAAATAGCCGTCAAACATCAATTGTGAATCTTTTTTCTGAAACGATGAAACATAGCCTCAAAGTTCTTTTTTTTTTCCTTTATTTTAGACCCTTCTCTGAAGCAAAACAACTATTTTCTTGTTTCTATCTCTCCTAAAACTTTCTGAGTTTCAGAAATTATCCATTTCCTGGTCAGTGGTTAGAGTAGTTAAAAAAAAAAAAAAGTTTGCAGACATTTCTCCAGATATTTTTGTATTTCTAAAGATAATTTCAATTCCGAACCTGGCAACGCTGATTTGTGGTTTGAAAGAACAGAAGGGATCTTGTAAGACGTACAGACAGCTTATGCCGCGTATTCACTCGAAGACTTTTGTCGTGAGACACGCAGACTCAGGTCGGCCGACAGTCTGCAGACGTGTCTGCCGACAGTCTTGGATTTCTCCACAGACCGACCGCGGTCAGTTTTCAAAGAGAAGTCTTTGGATTTTTGTCTCCCGACCGAGATGGAAGACACAGACAAAGGTCCTCTGGTGTGGACGCAAAACAAGGGGTCAAATGTCTTCCACGGCTGAGTTTGGTGCTTCTGCTACCCTCTTTCCACCCCCTACCAGATGACATAATAGCCACAGTGTGCAGAAAAAGATTGTTGGTTGCACGTGTTGTATCAGTTTTCTGTCTTTTTTCATTTGTGTTCTTTCGCCAGATTTTGGTAGCAATGTCATTTATTTGGAAAGTGCAAGATACCTTGCGTGTTATAGACGATATCCAAGGATTGCCTATTCTGTGGGACACTACTTGCAGTAACTATTAGACCGGAATAAAAAAATCGATGTTATTGTGGAACTATCAAAAAAAATATGGCGTTAGCTCGGCAGAGATGGAAAAAATAATTCAAAATTTGAAAACTCAGTTCCGTCGAGAGCATAGGAGATTTACAACGCTCAAATGCAGTGGAGCAAAA
>JAGDQP010030899.1:0-22276 GCA_022664845.1 Lepisma saccharinum | reverse complement strand
CCAAACCTTCACGTTCTATATCTTTTCAGAAAATGCAGTGGAAGAATCCTTCATTTGGTTCATTTCACCAGGAAGTTTAATATGTAACTTTTGTGTCAGTACGGGAAAAGATTCAATTCCTACAAAATTTAGCTGTCTCTGTTAAAGATGACTCTTGTGGAATTTCCGATGGGTCTAATAATTCGTAGATACTATATTGACCATACTGTTTTCTAATGATAGATATACCCTAACATACCAAAGTACATTACAGAACTGGAAAGGAAAAAACGAGTCATTCTTTTTTACGGTGAAAACTTGCCATTAAAAATTTATATTTATGAAGTTTATTAATTTTTAGGCCATATTGTGACACAACATTCAGTTATTCTATCCTGTTTTTCAAGTTTTCGGTACTGCATACCACCAAATCGACAGTCTATATACTGTCTTTCTCATCTATAATAATAGAGGATTTGCAGTCAAGTTGTAAGAACATAATCCAGCGTTTGTGGGTTGTAATTAAAACACAGCTTCCAGCTTTATACACATTGCTAAAATTGAATGCAATGATAAATATTGATTTTTAAAAAGTTCGAATTGAATATGTTCACAAAAATAAATGCGTAGTTTTCATTACATCTACTTCCCCTTGTTGCTATTATTTTAATTCTGCACCTTCAGCGACTTCATGCATAATCCGTATTTGTTCATTTATTGATGTTGGACACAGTGTAATAATGATAAAAAGGAAAGAAGATTGTCTCCTATCACGCAAAAAATGAATAATTTTAACAATTTCGTGCGTAAAATATCTTACTCATTGCTAAAACAAAGAATCTTCTATAGTTTGTTTATAGCATCGTAGGGTAGAAAACGTAGTCACGAAGAGCCAAATCTTCAAAAACTCCGTATGTGGAGACTATGATATTCGAGACATGTTCTAGTATTTAGTTGACCCCTAATAAATCTTGGCGTTGTGTTTTATGAGCAATAAAAGTAATTGTTATTGAACAACAGATCTCACTTAGTAACATAATAAAAGTTGTAATTGTCTCGTGAATTTGACCTCTAACGGCGAATAATAATATGAGTTCCGTAGTTCGATTTCCGGTGTAATCTATATACTTGTTTTTATTGTTTAGAATGACAAATAATATCCTGGCTGTTAGTGGTACGTAGTTTTTATGTTAAAAATTCGATATTATTTCAAATAATACAAACCGAATTGTGAGACGTCCCTCGTACTAAAAATACGATAAAATAATCATTAATAAAGATGAAATAAAACTTTCCTTATCGCTGTATTCCGAGAATCGAACCCAGAACTGTACTTCGATGGGTGTTTTTTATGTGACAGAAACCAGAGGAAATTTCACTCATTGGCGCCACTAGCCTGTCTTCTAGTTATGAGCCAAAAATCTTCGAGATGATCACTCCTCCGTTGAGTCATCCCACTTTGTCAGTTTTCTCTCTGTTGTCACTCGATTTTTATATATTTTGAATAAAATACATAATTATAAGTTGGTGAATCCGTAAAATTTTACAAAGTGGATCTCGTATTACAAATAGCATTAGCTCAGACATTAATAAATATCTCAGAACGTATGATGTTAGCCATAAACTTCAGTCGCATAATGTTTTTCATTGTCTTAAAAGACATAGTCCTCCTTGAGAGAACATATGAAATCAGAAGCTTTTCTTGCAAATGTATCGGGTCAAAACAGTAATTCTACAGTTTATACCACCTTTTGATTTCTATGATGATCACTGCACGCTTTGTGTTCATCGGTAAACATTCTGCCGCGACAGGGAAGAAGATAGTCCTTAAGCCGTTTTCGATGTACTATATAGCGACGGACTTCTGGTGATACTAAGTTAAATCGTGGAAAAGCTTAATTGGTAGGCTGACAGCAGTAGTCGAACGTGCGTATCTCCCTAGTGTCGATCCAAAATCCGCAACTATAACAAATAGAGCACGAAAGCTGCTTGAGACATCAGAATATTAGTAATTTCAAATTTCTTGTTATTTATTTAAAAATATTGTTTTTTGTTTTGGCATTATTAAAAAAAAAAAGATCCCAAAATCTGCCTCATCTTAATACTATACATAAGTGATTTATTATTACTGGCAACGACATTTCGTCAGAATTTCTCCAGTAAAATGTCTGGTGACTTATGGAGAAAAATGAATCACCTGTTCCGGAAATGGGAATTGATGCCATCCATATTGTTTAGTATTGGTGGCCGACCCGCGAGGAGTTCGTCATGGTCACGGCAGTGCAACGGACGTCCTTTTCTACTGAATACCTCCAGGGCAAGGATGCAGCTGCTGGTCCTTCACGCACAAGTGACAAAATAAATTCGAATGTTTTGGAACAAGATTATTCTTTAATGCACTCTTGAAACATGGTTACTACAGAACAACCAATATTTCATTTTACAGAACGTTATTTTTCTGATGTTCCTAATTGTTTTCTTTTGCTGGAAACTAGTGTATAGTCAGGTAAAAAGCTGTCTCCAGTTTTCGCGGTGGTTACTAAATAACCTAAATCGTTTTTTTTTTTTTTTTTTTTTTTTTTTTTTGTAATTCGGGTAGATAGAAGAAAGCTATTGGTTAGTAATTAATTTTATAGCTGCACTGCAGTATATCATGTACGCATGGTTATTTCTTTTAGAATTTCAAAAAATTCAATAATTTCAAGTGGCTGAAAAGCGTGATCGCAGATTGAAGTGGAACGTCAAACTTCCAATCGCACTACCTGGAAGTGAGAAATAATGAGAAGCATGCATACAAACTTACGCTCCGACGGACCTTCCTTTTCTTTGAATGTTGAAGTATGCTAGTACCGTACTATGATATTACCCAGGCCCATCATTTAAGGGGGCAGGGAGGGGAAGTTGCCCCCCCTGGAATTTTGCTTGAAACTTTTCATTTCAAAATTCACACAATAAAAAAAAACGTTAGATGCTAATGAGTAGTTAAAAATAGTTTCATTCCTAACAACTATTCGCTTGAAAAAATACTCCTACTCTGTTTTCCGTGTTTTATTGCAAGTCAGTAATAGATATGATGGAAGCGATTCACCTAAGTTTATTTCTGTTTCATTTCAAATTTGTCCTCGAAGGTTACATATTTGTAGCAACTAGTTTGCAGAAAAGAAGACAATCATAATTTGTTTTCCTAATTCACTGTTTTAACTTTATTAAAGAGTTTTCTATTGTCACCCTCCATCTGTATACTTTCTAGTTTGTACACCTGCATTTGTGTTTAGTTTACCTCTGAAAGATTCTTCAAACGAGTGCAGATACACATTAAAGAGCGAAATTTTGACTCTCGTTTTTGACAAGAAAGTATTTTCATAAAATATATGTTGAATTTCAATCCGTAATAGTGGTTTTTAACGAAACACTGTTGCTTTGGATACAAAATGTGACCTTTTGAGATGGAATTATATTTAACGGATGTCATTCATTCTTCAGAAGAAAAATTTATCATCCTTTTATAGTGGTTTACAATGCAGCATGGGTAGTAGCCATGTTTGTTATCAGCCATTTCTTTTTTACAGCGAAGGGTGACGTTAGTCGTGTTTAGTTTTCTCAGTGACAACAATATACCATAAGATGTCAGGAGGAAGATATATGCAGGAAACATCTTTGAACGATGTTCTCAAGTACCTGACGGAATGATAAAGACCCTTTCGAAGGCGTTATAACGCAGCTACCCTTCTAGCGTTGCCGTTAAGGTGCAGTTTCGTTTGTGCGATTTTCACGTACGACGATCGCAAGCAACTGCTGCACGCGCCACTGCATTGACACGTTGAAGGGAAATCAGTGAAGCCGGTTTTGTTTGCGCGTCGGACGCATGGTGTCGCTAGCAACTGTTGCAACGACTCCTTCGGAGAGCAGTCAAGCTGCAGCAATCGCATGCGTTGTAGAGTGTTGTGCAGTTTTTATTCGGGTTTTCTTTGAATTTGGAACTATTTTGTGCCAAATATGAACTTCAGCAGAGATGAGAATGAAAAGCTACGTCAAGAATGCACGAAAATACTATAAAATTGTTGGTAAAACGTGAAAGAAAGAAAATACATTCAAAGATGTGATTGTCCTCTAGTAAGTTTGATGTCCGATGGATGGCAGCAGGGTTTTCTGGCAGCTTGAAGTAACTATATTGTTTTATATTTAATTGAAAGTGGGTTTAATTTAAAATGCTGATTATATTATTATTATAGTTGTTTGTAATCGTGCCTGAAATTATGTTACTGTAAGAAATGTTGTTTACAGAAAGATCTAAAATTCGTAATGCACGAAAAGTAAATCATACGATTGTGTAGATATACTAGGGCGTCGCTCATGCGCCAAATACACAAGGAAACTACCCCACTACATGCTTCCGTCGCAAGCATTCACTGAATGCAGTCATTGCATACGATCATCGCCTAAACGAAACTGCACCTTTAGAGCGTTGTATTGTTGGCCAGGGTTTTATTAACGCAAGAGATTTTTTTTTCTTCATTAATAACAACATTAATAATTTCCCTCACTACTTGTAAATAAATGCTTCCGTTTGCTTTTTTTTTTTTTTCAAAATTTTATTGTGTAGTTTTTAGTTTCAAAGGATAAAAATTTCATCTCAAAACAATTAAAATTTCCGATAGACTACGACTGGAAATTCATTCAAACGTATTACATTCCCATCGAAGAAAACTACCATAGAATAACATACTTATTCGAGCAAAAATGTCTAATCTTAACTCTTATGAAAATTTTCTGTAACTGTTTTCGTTTTCGAAAGATGAAATATTACGCTCAATTCAAACGGAATATCCGCTCTTGTTAATTTTCTGTATAGGTTGAGATATACATCGAAAATAAATGCACTGTAAAAAAGTTTCCGAAACATTCTTAAAAAAACTAGGCTGCCTAAAAATTTCCACTAACTAAACTAATAAGATCCATGCTGGGAGAAAAAGGATAACGAAGCCAGATTTGAAGTCCAATTAGAAGTCCGGCGTCCAACTGATTGGATCGCGCTGCCAATCCCAAGAAAACAGCAGAGTGTGTCAGAAATGCTTTGCCCGGGCACCAAAACAAACTAGATTACTCCCACGATTTATGCCACGTTGTATTAACTTTTCTATTTGTCAATTAGGGGTCGGAATACCCATTTACTGACAATATGTCCCATATGTGCCAAAATAAGCGACCAAAATGCAGGCAGCAAATGTTTGATTAGCATTGCATGTATAGTTAAGATAGGAAAACTTTTTCTCTTTTTGCGTATGTGCGCAAATCACACTGGAACTGAACACTGAGATATTCCAGTTATGTAAAATAAATTGTTCGGTGCTTTCTCAGGATTCTTGGAGATAAGTATAAATACTGATATCTCTCATAAATATTAGCGGATATATCAAGGAACTTTTCCAAACTGTGTGCGACTTGTGTGATTCCTGGAAAATGATTATAATGCCATTGCTGGGATGTTCACATAAAGAACCCCTTTCCCTTGTGCGTTTTAATCACTTTCAGTCTAGTTGCGAAGAATTTGTATAGTAATATGTCTGGACTTCTACATCATTTTCGTCTGTCTTTTCTATTCCTAGATCTTCGTCGGAGTAGTACAATTAACTCTCTTCAGATATTTTTTTTTTAATTTCTGGTTACCGTCCCATCAGGTCCCTCAATCACCATTATTTGTTTTTCCTCGGTTCAAGAACTGTTTGATTTTCTTCAAGCTCTGTTTTATGTGCATTCTTCCCTAATAATATTTGTGTTGAATTTTTGTACATTCTTCTTTAAGATTTTATTTATTTCTATGTATTCAATTCTCGTTATAGTATCTTCCTTCTTTTTTATTTCCCTTTTTACTTCATCAAAAGTTTTGTTTCTTCCGAGATTTTACTCTCCTTTATCATGTTGCTGTTTATTTTGCTGTCTTTCGTATTATCCCAGTGAGTACATTATTTCTGCAAGTGATATTTTCTTAATCTCTATCTCTTCCCATTTTAGTTCTATATAGGATTTCTGTCTACTTTTCTCTAGTTTTTTTTAAAGAAATCTAAAATGGCGACTTCCTCTGATAATCGTCTCTAATCTAGTGTTGATTTCAAACTCTCATCTCAGTATTCTACGATAACTCGATATTTCCAAACTATTCAGAACATACATGTCTTGTGCAATTTCCCTGTTATTTGACAGAATACGATATATTTTAAGTTCCATTTGGTTCTTTCCATGTTCACTTCATTTGAGTTTTATTCTTAAAACATGCAGTCGAAATTGGTTTCTGAAAACTCCATTAGTCTCTATTCAGTTTTCTTGTCCTTCTATGTTGTTTCTTTTGCCAAATCTAAACTTCCCCACTTTCGTTTCACTGCTCTGCTTAGTTCCTACTTTTGCATTGAAGTATCCCATTGCTATCTTATAATGCAATTTACAATTATCCAAAATCTTCTTTATATCCTCGTACATATCTTCGGTTTTATTGTAAAGATTACCACCTCAAAACCGCAAACTCTCTCCAATACTTTTGTGTACCTAATTTCCTTCGGCAGATTAAATATGTTTGTATGATTTTTTGTTCGGTACAGGGTTCTATGCCGTACAGCGTTCCCGCCCTAACCTCCCTTAGAGCCTCCCAAGCACTGCTTTATCATAATTGATGGTATATCAACTTAATGCATTGTGGGTTCTCATATGCATACCGAAGGATAGATTTGCACCAAATTTTTCACGGTTGCTTATTGCACTGTGACTAGAGCTGTGAAAGGAGCGGATTTCAAGCTTTCGAAATCCGAAACCCGAAGCAGTCACGCTCGGAACGTGGGAAAAGTTGCAAAAAATCCACTTCGAGCGTGAATAGGTTTCGAGCGCTCGAACTGTTCGGGCGGAGTTCCTGCTCGAATTACGTCATCAGATTACATTTTTGTTTTTATTTTATTTTAACTGGTTAAAGGAGGTTCAGTGTTGCCAACTAACCTAATAATACTAATGGGTTATCTAACAAAAACCTTTGAACTGGGATGGACTATATACGAAACCAAAATTTTGGCCAATATATACGAGGTTGGCCAAAACATCGCAAATTCACAAATTTCAACATACCTCAACAGAATTTTGCACAACTTCGTAATTTGACAAGTTCTATGGACTCAGCTCAGCACAACTGCATTGACATTTGTAAGTAATCTAAGGGAGAAATTGTGCGGGAAACTACTGTATTATAGTATTTCAAAGGAAATTTACGAAATATTTTAGAGATGCATTCCGATAATAGCATTACACTGTCAAAGTTTTTGTGTACATATATAAAAATAGTTACTAATGATGAGTACTTGCAGAAATTGCATGCACTTTTGTGGATGAAAGATTGAATTTATGGTTCTATTTGGTGTCTTTAAGGAAGAAAGTGATGGAGAAGTGCTTATGAGTAGAGGTTAAATAATGTGTAAACTCTATAGGTAATAACAACCAACGAGAAATCAGGGTGTTACGAATATCACCCTTAAGACTAGAAGTGTGGCGAATTTAAATGAAATCACCTAGATGAAAGAAATAAAAAGGTTTATAGATGTGACTGGCGCAGAAAACGAGTGTGTTTCGCACAAAAATATTGTTGTATAAGGCCTATGATTGTTTGTGTTTTTTAAAGATAGTGTGAATAGAAGCTTTGTTGGTGGTGGTTTATAGTTTGGAACAAAAGACAGAAGCAGTTTAAGATTTAGCAGACTGTATCATGATTTTGGTGTGCAGTATTACGTGTATTTAATTGAATAAATTAAGTACTTCGAACAGTGTTGTGTTTTGGTGACGATAGGTATTTTATAATGGATTTGTGGGGAGAAACAAATAGTAGCTCTAGTGACACTTTTTAAATGCAGTGCACGAAGCGGGATTTTTTGCTGAAACTTTATCAAATATTGAAAGGCGGTCGCAGAGTTCCTCCTTGCTTATGGAAAGTGATGTCACTGTGAAAAACGCTTTAAATGTTGTGCCCTTAGAGAACAGTGTGTAAATAGACACAACTTGCAACGGAGGCCCCTTCTTTTTCAAGGACGTTTGTCCTCAAAACCAAACCAATGAAAAGTGAATTAGCGGAAATGGATATCGAAAAAAGACGAGAAACTCCATCCCTATTAAAGCCAAGTGTTACCAGCTACCACCCTGTGTGTAAATACAGACACAAAACCTGGAATGGAGGCCCCATGTTCTTCAACAATATGCATGCAAATAGACATATTTCCAAAACTAAATGAGATGGAAATTGAATTGTTGCAGATGGATATTGAAAAGAGAACAGTATGTATCCCCGGTATGTAAATATAGACATGAAACAACCAACACAAAATCCCTGATAGTTCATAAATGTATATGGGCACAAAACTTGGAAACAGAGTCAAGTATATCAAAATGTGTATATCAAAATTAGACGTGATTCAAAATCTTGCTTTTGTAGAAAAAACACTACCTGAACTTGAAAAAACAACTGAGTTGAAAAATAACTTTTTAGTGAACGAATACTATGTATAATGTGGTGATCTTTTTTTTGAAAATATTAAAGTAAAAAGGTTACGTGTTTTATTTTTATATTCCTTCAGAATGATGGTGAGGTATGCAGTATTTATAATACTGTTTTAATTTTGAATATTATTTGAAGCCTCTTAAGCTCAGGCTGGTATATTAAATTTTGTTTGGTTTACATTTTATGTTCGGATGGATGGTGTTGGTATTTATTTAAAATACTATTTTTACTGGCAACTGAGTTGAACTCATACGAATATTCTCACGTATTTTCTACAATTATATTAGGATAGTTATCTGCTGGAATCGAACTGACAAACTTTATATACTATTCACAATGTCGTACACCAATTTGTTGATGTCTTTTAATGAATACCAGGTGGTACAGTGATAAAACAATCACTCACGAAAGAAATACGATTTACTTCAAACTACACAGGTATAACACATAAGATCATGGAAAGTATAAAATTTGCATTTGATAGGTTTAACGTTATAGAAATAAAAGCTTTGCGTACAATTATTAGGAATTCGTGTAACTGTTTTTTTTAGTTTTTAGACCATTCGACTTAATACATAATAAAATAACTGACTGCTACGAACAGCATACAGTACTGTTTTATATATGTAAAAGTTTGATAAAAGTGTGTTGTTGATTATTTACACAATTGGTCTGCATTTTAGTTGAAGACCAAAGAACTTTTATTTGGTTAAGGAATAGTTTGTTGTGTTTTAAAATTAAAGTGCAGTAATGTGGATTCTAAAATTAACAGCAGCATTTAATAATGTAAAATTGATACACAAATACCTCTTTAATAATATTAGATATATTCACAGTTTACATACTTCCAGACTTTCACTGGAAATTTTAGTAAACCACCATCGAAATATAAAATACTGAAATTTTAAAATAGTTGCACTATAGAAAAAAGATTTTACATAGGACATTGTCACAAAACTTTTTTAGAAAGAAGATTGACATACAGTGCAGCAAAAACCTTTTCGTGACCTACAAAACAATTTTACACATGGAATGTAACATCAAAAACGTTATGCAGAAAACTTTTTCTACAAGTATTCTGTCAAAATCTTTTAGAAAATTTCTTTACAAACAGAAAACAAAAAATGTTGTATGGTTTCAAATACAAAATTCTGTTGAACAGAAAAGTAAAGAGACTAAAAATTTCCCAAGCATAAAACAAAACTAAGGTATTCAGAAAAAAATACATGCAGCAAATGACTCGAGTACAAAAAGCAAAATGGTTTCCTACTTTTTCATAACTAATTTCTGTCATACAAAACAAAAGCTTTTGCTATGAAAGGCACAAGCATGCATACTTTTTATAGTTTCCCAAAAGATAAAAACAAAACGTGTTCTTAGAAAATGCATTTGCAAACAATAACACAATCTACAAATGAAACAGACACAAGAACTAATAAAAATCTTTTTACCAACTCACCGAAATTCATATGTGCAAGGTGGACAGGTAAATTTCGGTGACCCCGTTTGTTTTCGTTTGGGTGTCTTTCTGCCCCTGTGAGGTTATGCATTGTATCACTACAGAGTAAAGGTGTGTTTGATTTTTTACACCTGTAAGGTTATGCATTCCACCACTGCATAAAAAGAAGTGTGTTCAGGTGAATTTTTGTGTTTCCCCTTTTTTTAGTTGAAGATATACAAAAACTAACCTAACACTGAAAAGTATTGCGTTTTAATTTCACTCAGTCGCTTGCTCCTTCGTTCGTAACCGAAGATGAGAAACTGTTTCCATACATATCATTTTTAATAAAACGAATAGCTTTAGTTCTTGTACCTGTTTCATTTGTAGATTGTGTTATTATTTGCAATTGCATTTTCTAAGTACACATTTTCTTTTTATCGTGAGAAACTAAAAAGTATGCTTGTATGTGCATTTCATAGTTACAACTTTTGTTATCAAAAAGTATTAAACCATTTCGCTTTTTGTACTGAAGAGTCTATTGTTGCATGGAATTTTTTTCTCAAGAGCTTCTTTTTGTTTTCTGCCTTTGAATTTTTTAGTTCGAGCTTTTATTTTTCGTTCAGCAGAATTTTGTATTTGATACTATAAATTATTTTTGTTTGTTGGTTAAGAACTTTTCTAAGAAGTTTTATGACAGTACTTGTAGAGAGACTTTTCTGCATAACAAAGTTTTTGATATTACATTCCATGTCTATTCTGTTGGTCACGAAAATGTTTTTGTTCCACTGGGTGTCGAACTTTTTTCTAAAAAGTTTTAGGCAATGTCGTATGTGAAATCTTTTTTGTAAAATGTAACTTTTTTAAAAAAAATTTGCACGTCAAGAAGTTTTCTGACATTGTCACTCTTTTGTTTAAAAAAGTTTTGTGACAATGTAACTTGATTTTAAAAATGTTTAGTGTATGCTAAGAAAAAGTTTTTGTGTCGCACTACATGTCAAAATTTCTTACATTACATGATACTTTGTTTTTTCTTTCCATGGTAGTAATTGTTACTTTCGTTGTGGTATTTTTTGTTTGTGTTAAATCTTTTGTTTTCATATTCTGTAGCGTCAACTTAAAATTATACATTAGACAATCACAAAGCAACTTATTCTTAATTATTTACGAGAAGTCGTGTTTTTTGTTACCAGTTACTTCCAGTTTACCTTTTGGAATAGTGAATCTAAGTTTCCCGTAACT
The DNA here is from genome assembly GCA_022664845.1 of Lepisma saccharinum. Classification (NCBI taxonomy): domain Eukaryota; kingdom Metazoa; phylum Arthropoda; class Insecta; order Zygentoma; family Lepismatidae; genus Lepisma; species Lepisma saccharinum. The sequence continues at coordinate 11,093 of JAGDQP010030899.1, read as the reverse complement.
GCTGTGCGCAAAATCTAAATATCGATACGAGAAATATCAGTTTAACTGATATCGAATGCAGTGGTCGTTCTACCTGCATACTTAAGTATAGCAACATCCGACGAAGTATTTTCTCAAATAATTTTATTAGATGAAACCATTGCATATCTGTTCTGCACAGCTTACGTCTTTTGCTATAACATCACAGCTTTTTGGAAATGATTGTGATATAACTATCATTAAATTTATTTGCAAAGCTGCTTGTACTCATGTTTTGATGTACGACTATTTCGCTTTTACTGATGTGAAAAGTTTGTTTAAAATTAACGCGTTTTGCTTTTTTATATTTTACGCATTAAGAAATTTACAAATACATGTTTTAAATTGTGATCGCACTTTTCTTTGGCGATAAAAATATTTGCTGAAGCGTTGTTAAATTTTCATGCACAATGTTTTGCAATTTCAAGTGATTTATCCAGTACTTCGTTGCCATTACGCGTTAAAAGATTTTTTCCTTTCAAGTCCAGTGTCTTTCCACAATTGTTTGCTTTGTTTTTCTTACGTAATGTTTTTCCAAGCTTGATTTCAGACATCTTTAAATGTCATACGTTATTAAAAAGTAACTTAATTACTCAACTTTCCATCTGCTGTCCTAATTTCTGTATACTCAAAAAGCCACTCTTCCTGTTGTTTCCCTGTCATGCTCCGTTTCATTTGTTTCAATGTAAATGATTTCAAGTTCTACCATGTTTTAAATAGGACATGTATTACAAAAAAATAGATAAGCCACATGGGACAGACTAATTATTTCAGTTTTATAATTTCTATAGTTCTAAGTAAACAAGTATTTGGATTTATTGTTTCTGAATGAGTGGTATAGTGTTCGAGTAGCATTCGGGAGGTCGTAAGTTTAATTACAACGGCTAACAATACTTACTGTTTTCTTAAAAATGCAATTACGGCCTGCAAATGCAAAGATGACACCATCAACGTACACTCTGACCGCCAGGTTACCCAAATTCTTTTCCCTTATCGTAGTCACCCTTTAATGACTATAAAGGTAAAACATGAAATTGTACTTTCTTTTATTATGTGATTCTGTATTAATACTACAACTCATATTACAACTAGAATGATTTATTTTGAGATATAACATGACGTGTCTAAAGTTGTATTTGATACATTTATAGTAATAGTAATAATGATTGTTTTGCAGTAACAGTTGTACAACATATTGGACAAACAACACATTTCGATTTAATGTTTCCACCTACAACTACGAATTATTTTAAAATTATATCTAAACATAATAACGACGATGGTAGATCTATTAAACGAAAAATTACTATACGATGTCAGCATCATCAAATTTCATTCGCTACAGCGTATATCAATAATTTATTTGCATTTGAGATACAAATATTACTGTTCAATGTGGACCCTATGTCTTGTTTCCATGAGTATGTTAGATTTCAGTGGCGGTTTACTGATATATCCAGTGTAAGTCTGGAAGTATACAAACGGTGAATATATCTGTAATATTATTAAATAGGTATTTGTGTATCAGTTTTACATTATTAGATGCTGCTGTTAATTTTAGAGTCCACATTACCCGGACGTATATTGCACTTTAATTTTAAAACACAACAAACTATTCCTTAACCAAATAAAAGTTTGTTCTTTGGTCTTCAACTAAAATGCAGATGGAAGGTTTAAATAATCAACAACCCACTTTTATCATACTTTTACATATAAAAAGGGTACTGGATATTTTTTGTCTATCAGTTATTTTATGATGTATTAAATCGAAGTCTAAACACTAAAAAGAGTTACAATAATTTTCTAATAATTGTACGCAAAGCTTTTGTTTCTATAACGTTAAACTTATAAAATGCAAATTTTAAACTTTCCATCATTTTGTGTTATACCTTTGTAGTATGTACCATTTAGTATTCATTAAAAGACATCAACAATTGGTCTACGGCATTGTGAATAGTATAAAAAATTGTCAGTTTAATTCCATCATATAATTTTCATGACAGTTATAAATACGTGAAAATATTGTTACGAAGTTCAAGTCAGTTGCAAGTAAAAATAGTATGTTTTAAATAAATATCAACACCATCCATCAGAGCATAAAATGTGAATCAAACAAAATTTAATATGCCAGCCTGAGCTTAAAAGGCTTCAAATAATCAAAATTAAAACAGTATTATACTATGTACCTGACCATCATTCTGAAGGAATTAAAAATTAAGCATGTAACTACCTTAAAAAATTCATCACACGCTACATTACTTAAGTTTCGTTCAGTAAACCAAAACAAGTTGAAAATTTCCTACACATTATCTTCGACATAAAAACAATGCTACTAAACGCAGATGGAAATGGCGATCGTGAATATATATCAAACTTAATTTGTGCATCTCATCGTTGTAATCAGTGTAAGGATATGGAACAAAATTATACTTATAGTGCTTGTTGTAGTGTCAGAGACATGTGCATTTCATAATATGGAAGCATTTGCTAATCATGTCTTGGAACATGGTCCTAAGTTTCAAAAAGTAGTAGGACTCTCACACAATGGGTCTGGTTTCGATACAATAGTAGTAGTTCGATGTGTCTTGGAAAAACAATTTGACACCTCAGATTATAGCGCAAGCACAAAAGATTAACTGTAAATAACATTTTTTAATACATATTATTTGTTCATGGGTGTTAAACTATGCATATTACCAGCAACGATGGGGTTACAAGAAAGTTTAAAGAAAGGGTAGTTTTCATACCTATTTAGCACTCCTAAACATCGTAATTATGTTGGACTTTGGCCTGACATTGAATATTTTGATATTGACTCGAGATTTGACGATGGACGGGATGCAGTTCTTCCCAGGCATAAGGAATGTGTTAAAAGTGAAGACTTTCGATTTCCAGAAATAAATCTTGGAGTATTGTAAGAATGACGTTTTTCATTCCGGCACAGGCATTGATTCGATTTTCAAACCTTATTGAAGAACAGCGGGATACAAGCACTATCGCCTCGTGTGCGATGGAATGTTTCCGTTCACACTATCTTAAAGAAAATACTATTCCCTTCATCTCTCCTTTAGGTTTCCAACATCGCGACCAACAATGTAAAACGGCAAAACAATGGTTAAAATATACAGAGAATAAAAATAACATTACATTGCAAACAGCAGAAAATGGAGGTAAAGTTCAGTTTAAACTGTTTAAACTGGATGGATATGACAAGAAAACTCGTACTGGTTACGAATTCTACGGCTGCTACTGATACGGACATACATGCATCACCCAACTTCGTCGTCTCCCTGTTGATGAGGAGGGACATACTTTGGAAGACCGTTATAAGGCAACACTAGCGAGAGAAGCTTTTTTGAAAACGTTGTAAAATTAAAGTTGAATCCATCTGGGAATGCGAATAGAACAAGATGGTTCAAGCATCTCCTGAAATTCAAAGTTTCTTAAGAAATTAGTGTTGTAAAATATCCTTTACGTCCTAGAGATACCTTTAAAGGAGGACGCACCGAATGCTTTCGTTCCTTATATGAATATGGTGTAGATGAATCTACCATGTCTAGATGTAACCTCCCTTTACCCGTTTGTGATGTCTAAGAAACCTATGCCGACGGGAAAAATTAAATTTGATAAAGGCAAAAACATGTCTGATCCAGCTACTGTTCATGGTTTGGTTCATTGCAAAGTACTTGCTCCTAAAAATCTTGCTATACCCATTTTGCCATATAATGCACATGAACGTCTCGTCTTTGGTTTGTGTAGGTCTTGTATGGAGGGTTTGAATAATGGAGAATGTACACATGAAGAAGAACGCACAATCAAGGGAGTATTTTGTACCCTGAACTACATTTGACGTTGGAAAACGATATGTTATTCTTAAAATATATGAAATCTGGGAAATGGAAATGACGGAGGGACTCTTCAAACAGTATGGAGGTTGTTTCCTAGAAATGAAACAAGAAGCCAGTGGATTTTCTGATAATTGTACTACGGAAGAGAAGCAACAATGTGTTCATGATTATAAGCAGCATGAAGGTATTTGTCTTCAGTATGATAAAATCCAATATAATGCCGGGTTGAGAATATTTTCAAAAGCCATATTTCGGAAAATAAAGACAACGATGCGACCTTCCACAAACTCGCTTTGTTAGTGACCGATAATGCTTCTTGGAAATCTTACATTCGCTTCATTTGGAAGTTCCGCATGTGATTCGTATAGGAAGAACAAATTACCAGTTACGTATAAAGAATGAAAATGAAAATTCGCCTCACGCTTTTACCGATGTAGAAGTAGCAGCTTTCATATCCTCGTGGCCTACGGTTCGCTTATATGAATTACTGGAAACTGTAGGTATAGAACGTCTCATATATTGTGGCACAGAGTTGGTTATATACGTCTAGAAAAAAGATGAGCAATTTTTACTAAGTACTGGGAATTGCCTCGGAGAATTTACTAATGAAATAGAACATGGATGGGAGATGCAGTTTCGTTGGATTGGGTGCAAAAATTATTGTTACGCTTTAAAGAATCTTCTTACTGGTGAAGTGAAGTACGTTTACAAAGTTCGTGCTATAACCTTGAATTATCGAGCGAAAAAGCAAATAACGAGCACTATTACAATTTGGTCACTGAAAAGTATTATAGTGTCTAATCTTTAGTCCTAACAATGTCTTGCGCAAGCCAGGATACAAAATCCTTTCCAAAGGACAGTACAAAACACCGAATGGTCAATAATAAGCGGAAGAAGCTTAAACCCTCAAACAAGGAAAATTATTCTACTCCTCCCTATGGATATTGCAGTGAATAATTTTCGTACAAGATACAAAATGTATAGTTGACAACCAAACATTTGTAAAAGAAAATCTGAAAACACTTTTTGTTGTATAGGTGAAAACTTGTTTGCAAAACAAAAACTTTTTTATTCTTACACAATTTTTTGTTACAAAGGTTTTTTTATACGAAAACTTTTTTGTGATTTTTTAAGAACTTTTGTTACTATTTTTTTCTTAAGATTTTTTCATTCTTACTAAAACTTTTTTGTTACAAATTTATGAAAACTTTACCATTTTTTCTGATGAAGTTTTTTACTACGTTTTTTTGTTAACTTTTTTGTTACAATTTTTTCTTACGGAAACTATTGTGAAAGTAAAACAAACACTTTTTGATGGCAAATACTTTTCTAATTTTTATTTAGTACCGATGTAAAATATTGTCTTGTAAGCTAAAGTTGTTAAAGTAGTTAGAAAGAAATAAAATGCAAATCAGATTTCTTATTAACTTTTAATTATATTATTCTTTTCATTGTTCAGGGAAAATATTTACTATGATTTGACTGTGTATCAGTATGTTGTATTAGTTGTCTTAAAACAGTATAATTTATAACAGTTGATTTTTTATTTTAGCATTGTTTGTTTCGCTTGTCTGGAAATGCATCACTGTATCAAATTTTTGTATATTTTGTATCAAAGTCTGTAATCACAATATTTTTGTATCTCGGAAAATGTTTGAGTCTCTATATCTCTTACTTACGCATAAATAAAAAGTTTCTTGTTAATATAAATCACTTGTTTTATTTCCTATACAAACACCAGTCCTTGTGTATATTCAAAGTTAGAGTTAGTGAAGATCTTTGTTAGTACAAGTCCATGGATGCAGTGTATCTCACCCATAAAGTTAAACGGATTCTGTCCTTACACTCACCCTCTGTCACCATCTTCTAAGTCGTAAGAAATTTATGCAGTACATCAATAGAATCAGTGTGAAATTCACTAAATTTCTGCTAAATCTGATCACAAACCCACGGAGTTGTTAATACATCAACCATACCAACTAGAGTAATTTCCTTGCTTAAGTCTACACATTCATGGTCAGTCAAAGGAAATATCGTGAAAGAACTCACCACAATTTATACTAAAACGTGGTGTCCATTATTCAAGACTTGCCAACACACACTCGACGGCCACCTCGGCAAAAGTACACTCACAGCTAGCCATTGTTTCCTGAATCAGCTGCAGCAGACAGTCACAATCGAATCATCTCGGTTATTTATTGACTTCATCAACCAATCAGATTATTTTTAATTCAAATTACGTCATTACCTAGTATGCCAGTGTTTGTTTGCTTAGTTCTTGTTACAACTCTACAAAATGCTATTTTATTCATAGAACGTACTGGTTATACAAGCCAGCACGAGACGGTGCTCCGCTGGACTTTCCAACCAAGATGGAATATAATCTTTGTTTTCCTCCCATCCGAGCTACATGGCCTGCCCATCTTAGTCGTCTTGATTTCAATATTCTTACAACATTGGGTGAGTCGTACAGTCCGTGAAGTTCATTATGCATTCTCCTCCATTCTCCAGTCATCTCGTCCCGTTTCGGCCCGTATATCTTTCTCAAAACCTTATTTTCAAGCACACGCTATGTATGTTCATCTGCTAGGGGCGTACTCCAACTTTCGCAACCGTTACCGGCAGGATAACCTTTCTGTATATTTCAATTTCCTTGATATTAATCACGATGTTAGAAGTTTTTGGACTGAGTAGAAACATGCGTTGCCCGATACTAAACAACTATTTCTTCCGTGACCTCATTTTTGCTTCTTACATAAATTCTGTCAAGTATTTAAATTTGTTTACTTTCTCTATGCCGTCATCCCTAATTATCTTTTTATTTCCTTCATTCCGTGTGTTTCACTTGTTATAATATATTTTATTTGTTTACCTTTAGACCTATCTCATTTCAAAATTGTTGAATTGAATCAGTTTGTTGCGACAGTCTTTATTTTAATTCATTCTTTGCAGGGACGAAGCCATTGGTGTATAGGGGGACACCTCGTTGCAGATCCCGTTAAATTGGCCTGGACCCACTGTAATTTAATTGCCATTACCATTGTATTTCACTAACTGTGTCTGCTTTAAACCCCGGCAGCGGTGTGTCTTGGAAGATTTTATTTTGTTTTGAAAATTGGTGTGATTTAGGATTAGCGAAGTACCTGGTGAATAAGCAGTCGCGGACAATTCGGCTAAGGGAGGCAACCCCGACAGAAAATCACTGCTGCCTTGCAGTTGGTAGATTGGTCTACAAAAGCTAGGGGAAGAGGACCCCAATTCTTGGTCCTCCAGGTTGAGGGTTGGACGTGAGGCTAACAACCCCACTCCGCGAAAACTACACGAGTTAGGAAACAAAAGATGAGCCTCGGACGGGTGGCTGTAATGATGTCGGACAGAGCGATATGAATGGTAATGGTAATAGATCGAAGAGAATGAAAGACATATATATGCCTAGCCACGTGGAACGTGAGAACCATGCTACAAGCAGGACAGACGAATGAAATAGCAGAAGTAGTATTACAATATGGGATTGAGATTACAGGACTCCAAGAAATAAGATGGAAGGGATTTGGCAAGATCGAGAAGAAGGAGTATACATTATTCTACAGCGAAACAAAGGACATCAGTGGGCAATAGAGAACTGGATTCATAGTAAAGTCAACACTAAAGAAGAATATACTAGGATTCGAACCATTAGGACCAAGAATGTGTAATATAAGACTAAAAGGCAGGTTCAGAAATATATCCATATTATCATTGTATGCTCCCACGGAAGACGAAGAAGAGGGGATGAAGACTGCATTCTACGATTCATTGGAAAAGGAATGCAATAAAATATCAAGATACGACGTAACAATTATTTTAGTAGATCTCAATGCCAAAATAGGAAAAGAAGAATTCTTGAAGAAAGTAGCAGGAAAATACTCCTTACATGATAAAACAAAAATGGAAAAGTTTGTTCAGTTTGCAGAAATAAATCAATTAGTAATTAAGAGCACATGCTTCCAACATAAAAACATACATATAGGCACATGGAAGATACCTGGAACCACAGAGGTGAACCAAATTGATCATGTACTAATATCATATCAAACAGACATGCTTCGAATATAATAGATGTAAGGACAGCAAGGGGACCAAACTGTGATTCGGATCATTTTTTAGTATAAACAGTACTTAGAGAAAGACTCTCGAACATCGGAAAAAGCATAGGAAATCCAAGAATACAGTGGAATATAGAACAACTACATCAACCGGAGAACATCAAGAACTACCAGCAGAATCTTGCGACAAAACTACAGCAAGAAAAACAAAAGTTACATGACGTTAAGAACGTGGATAGCAAATATGAAATAATATCAAGAACAATAAAAGAGAGTGCTAAGGAAACTGGGAACAAAGAAGAAGGAGGAAAATGAAGATTGGTTTGACCAGGAGTGCAGGAAGGCTATAGAGAGAGAAAAAACGATATGGAAAGTTTGATACTGAGAGAAACGAGAAAGAGTTCGGAAAAATATAAAGAAAGCAGAAGAATAGCAAATAAGATAGTGAGAAACAAAAAACAGAATACGTTAAAAGAAAGTTTACAGAGATTGAAGAGAGCAAAACAAAAGAAGAAAGTTTTATCAGGCCACGAAATCTTTGACGAAAGCATTTCAACCACGGATTTGCAAGGTCAATAGCGGAAAGATAAGTGATGATGAGACTGCAGTAATGGAAAGATGTGTAGAACATTTTGAAGGATTATTAAGTTTTAACAAAGAAGATAAAACACAAGAAAACAGTAAAACTGAATGCTCAGCTCAAGAAGAGGAAGTGGAGCCACCCACATCGAAGGAAATAGTCACAAGTCAAAGGAACGGAAAGGCACCAGGAGAACATCAGATAGTAGCGGAGCTGATGAAATGTGCTGGCAAGGACATCCACGAAGAACTGCATGGATTAGTAACTGAAATATGGAGAACTGAAGCAATACCTGACGAATGGAAAAATGAACTCATCTGCCCTATCTTTAAAAAAGGAGATAAGCTGGATTGTAAGAACTACAGAGGGATAACGCTGCTTAGTGTAGCATACAAAATATTCACAAGAATTCTAACACAACGGCTAAATAAATACGCCGAAAACATCATAAGAGAGTATCAGTGTGGTTTCAGACCAGGAAGAAGCAGAACCTATCAGATCTTCGTTATGAAATTAATGATTGAAAAATGTTATGAGTACAAGGTTGATCTACACATGCTGTTAATAGATTTTAAACAGGCAGTCGATTGCGTAGACAGAAGACAGTTATTAACGACCCTTGCAGAAAAGGAAATACCTAGCAAATTAATTAGGCTAATAACAATAACAATGGAAGGATCAAAAGCTAAAATCCACATTGATGGCAAGATTTGCTGACCATTCGAAATCACCGTAGGAGTAAGACAAGGGGATGCACTGTCTACGGTACTGTTTAATTTGGCTTTACATAGGGTGATAGAAAAATTGAATTTAAAAGGATCCATCATATATAAATCCAAGCAAGCCTGCGCATACGCTGACGATATTGTACTTGTAGCGAGAACTTACTATTTTAAAAGAAATGTTTGGAACATTAGAAAAGAAAGGCAGAGAAATAGGACTTCAGATAAACAACAATAAAACAAAGTATATGAAACTAGCAACAGTGAAAGATAACAGGAAACACAAAATCTAACCATCGGACAGTATAATTTCGAAGAAATAGAATCGTTCATATACTTAGGAGCAGAGATAAATAAATTCAACATAGCAATAGAAGAAATGCACAAGAGGTAGAAACAGAACATTCCATGCAAATCTCAAATTACTAAAATCATCCTTGCTATCGCCACAGCTGAAGATTAAGCTTTATGACACACTGATAAGACCGGTAATAACATACGGCGCAGAAACCTGGGCTATCAGTACAGAAGATGAAAATGCAGTCCGCGTGTTTGAAATTAAAGTCATTAGACAGATATATGGCCCTACTAAAGACAAGGATGAGTGGAGAATACCAAAGAATCAGGAAATAGAAGAACTTCTGAATAAGTAAGATATAGTGAGGTTCGTAAAAGCAAGAAGAGTATAGTGAAGTTCGTAAAAGCAAGAAGGGTTGCGTGGCTGGGACATGTGGAGAGAATGGACAAAGGAAGAATGCAATGGAAAATAATGAAGGAAGAAAGATACGGCGTCAGACGAAGAGGACGGCCTAAATTGAGATGGCTAGATGATGTATTAGATAATCTGAAAGCGATGAAAGTCACAAACTGGAAAAAGAAAACCCAGGATAGGCAGGAATGAAGGCTCATTGTAAAGGAGGCTGAAGCTCACCCAGAGCTGTAACGCCAAGGAAGTAAGTAAGCAAGAATCATCGAAATCTCAATTTAGTGGTGTTTTTTTTTAAAGAGTTCTATATCCTATCTGGACCTATAGTTACGATCTCCATTCATTCCATTCCATTCTCCCACTAACAAATAAGCCAAAAGTTCGTGAAATCTATGTAATTCTAACTCTTGAGTGTTGTTCAACCGCTCACTATTTTCTTAATCGTTCAGCAGGGGATCTGCTTCAGGTAATGTCGCAAACGAATCTCTCTCCATTCATGCTTATTTCGACCTGTCTTTACGTGAGAGGGTTATGGGGATTCCGTAGTTCTTTTGGGGAATCCTTTACGCCCCTATTGCAGAATTTTGTCATATGAATTTTCGGCAAGAACAGATTTGAAGTATGAAGTATGTATACTATCCAACTTTATGTCTTCGTTAATAGTATTGGAGATATCAAACTCTAGAATTCATTTTCCCGCCCTTCCGGCAGCCTCCAAAATGAGGCAGAATTTCCTCCCTGGTCACTAAGATTTTTCGCTAATTTTAAATAATAATTCACAGCCATATTCAGTACGCTACTGGATCCGCCCTTTCCGCAGGGAGGAGTTGATTTACTGCTCCCACGCTGACAAGACGTGTTAGGTCGCAACTGTTTTTTTTTTATTAACAGCTGTTCCCCAGTTTCATCACTATGCTGGGTGGGCACCGTTCCAGATCCTCTTGCTCTGGACATCCCTTGGCAACTCCGGTCACCACTATATATATACGTATATATATAATAATGCACAGCCATATTCAATCCACTACTGGATGAGGCCTCTCCCGGAGGGAGGAGGTGGTCTACTGCTCCCACGCTGACCAGACGTGTTGGAAGAGGAGAGCCGAAGCTCTCAACTGTGATCGCTACCTCTTT